>ML780088.1:663183-728656 GCA_009831015.1 Picea engelmannii
AAGCATGGCAATGACTGTGTTTTTGTGGTCGTCGACCGATTCTCAAAGATGTCCATTATGATGGCATGCAAGAAGAATATCACAGCAGAAGCCACTGCTAAACTCTTCTTTGAACGAGTGTGGGTACACTTTGGGATCCCACAGTCTATCATCTCAGATCGGGACAATAGGTTCCTCAGTACATTTTGGTCCAGCCTGTGGTCGATGTTGGACACCAAGCTCACCAATTCCACAACTTTCCATCCGCAAATTGATGGCCAGACAGAGGTCGTCAACCGGATGATCGTACACATTCTACGCATGTACAATTCAAAGCATCCATGCACATGGGATGAGATCCTCCCCTATGTACAACACAACTACAACCGGGCTCTCCATAGCTCAACCAACCACAACCCCTTTCAAGTGGGCCTGGGATTCCAACCACTATGTCCCATTGACATAGCCATGCCATTTGTGGCTACTCAGGAAGATTCAGCTCATGTCCAGTCTGAGGAAGATAAGGAAAACAACTTCATTGAGCACATTCAACACATCCACCAACAAGTTCATGACATCTTGGACAGAGCCAATGCTAAGTACAAGCAGCGACATGATCAACATTGGGTGCCACACAACTTCCAAGTGGGTGACAAAGTATGGCTGCATTTGCAAAAGGAGCGCCTCGCTGGACCCCACCGCAAGCTTTGTCTGCTCCGATATGGGTCGTACACCCTCACCAAGGCTGTAGGGGAAAATGCCTTTGATCTTAGCATTCCACCATTCCTTGGTCTGCACCCAGTGTTCAATGTGGACCGCCTTCGACCCTACTTTCCACCTCTACTAGACACATCCGACATGGCAGAACAACTCACACCAACAGAGTTAAATCCAGATTGCATGGAACAATCCAGAACTGATAAGATCATGGATACACAGATCAAGCACACCCGAAAAAAACGGATACCTCTATATCGAGTTGTCAAAGCAGGCCAACTCCTTCACCAAGGCAAATGGCTCACCAAGGACCAAGTTCAGCAGAAGTTTCCTCATCTCATGGAGGAACTCAACGCAATGGGGACCATTGATTCCTAAGGGGGGAGGAATGTTCCAGGTGGATATTGGTGGCCACCCACCTATTCCACTTGGACCCCCACCATTGCTTCTTTCAGTTTTTCAGTTTCCGCATAGTTTACTATTTTTAGCAGTTATTCAGGTCGTGAACTTCCGAAGCCGTTTTGAGGCATTAAACGACATTTTTTGGGAAAACAGGGGGCAACATGGATCATAGATCATGTTTCTCACCCAAAAGTTGTAGTCCTCGGATAGATCTTTCTAACGAGGTATAGAACGCGTCAAACGAAGATCGTATGCCAAAGTTACGTCCCCGAGAAGTTGATGTACCAACTTACCCAAACGGGGCCCATACTCTTGGTGTTTCATCTCCTAGGGTTAGTTATTTTGATGTTTAGGATTTTCCATTAGTTCTCAATAATAATAGGCCTTCGAGCCTCATTGTAACACAGTTCAGAGGCCAGTAGCCACCACATCTCTTCTCAGAGATAAACTACCAGCGCCCTAGCTAGTTTATTTCCATTCTGTCTGTAAGCATATTTCAGTCATTTGTTATTAATGAAATGAAGTTTTATTTCCACTGCATCTCTGTGTTTATGTGCATTTTTGTATTTCATTGTGTTCTTACATAAATCTGGATAAAAAATGCATCAACAAGCAAATAACAAAATTACTTATATGGAACATTGCTATAAATCCTTTGTTTATCAATCTATTTATTCAAGCGGGTCGACGACGAAAACCAATAGGAAAAGGCATCAACAAGAAAATACCAAAATTACTTATATGTACCATGCCTCTAAGTGTATACTGGTGGTCCTTTCTTTATCAATCCAATTATTCCACCTTTTTTGAACAGAAATCTATAGCCAAAGATTGATATCTTCCCATTTCTACTCTTAAGGTATTACACTCTACCATGTACCACTTCTTCTTTCCAGACCTATTTCTTGTACATATTTCTCTTATGGTTCATGGGAGCCGCAATCCCAGTTTATATGACAAATACATTTAAATTTCCAGGATTATGTAACAAACTATTCTTTTTTTCATATATTCCAAATAAAACTATTCTTTTGTCTCCTTATATATTTATGTGTTCCTAGATTTTTATCTTCAGCTATGCTGAATGTGAACACATTCTGTTTATTTTATGTCAATTCTTTTTTTTTTCTGATGCATATTTTTTCTTGCCTGGTCATTTTCAAAATTAAATATGACATAAATCTCTCACTCAAATTTGAGATATCATATTTCTCTCTCTCTCACACACACACATATATGTTTCTTTAAATTTCCAGGAATATGTAACACGTTTTATTATTTTTTTATATAAATGTCACAAAATTCTGTTCACTACTTTTTTTCTACTCTCACATATAGAGAGTATGTCATTTCTTGCATCTTTACCACCTGTCCTTCATACTGCTTGCCACAGAGGCCCTTAAAATTCAAATAGTCCGCAAGTCCGCTTGTCAATTTGTATATTGTGGAACTCTAAATGCTCTTTGTAGGCCACGGAACAACATAGGCCCAATTTTCAGCCCGCCTGCCCAAGAACCCGTGATCCAAAAACTGGCTAAGAATGGAATGAGGGCTCCATGCATGCTCTATAAAATCTCATCCACATACTTTATAAAAGTACATAGTTCGAATGTATAAAAGTAAATATCTACTTTATAAAATTACATATTTGGTATGTATAATTTATACTGTCCAGGAACCTATAATTTGATAAATTTCAATTTCTTGTGTCCAGGAGCCCTTGTTTTAAAGAAAACTAATTTGGGAATGCTAACTTTTTCTTGGGGTTTTGTCCATGATCGTATGTAAAGAAAACTAATTCAGGAATGCTAAATTTTTTGGACACGAGGCCCTTAAAATTCAAATAGTCCACAAGTCTGATTGTCAATTTGTATATCACGGAACTCTCGGAGGTATTTGTAGGCCACAAAACAACAGAGGCCCAATTTACAGCCCGCCAGCCTGAGAACCCGCGATCCAAAATCTAGATAAGTATGGAATGAGGGCTCCGTGCATGCTCTATATATCTACTTTATAAAATTACATACTTGGTATGTATAATTTATGCTGTCGAGGAACCTATAATTTCATAAATTTCAATTTCTTGTGTCGATGAGACCTTGTTTTAAAGAAAACTAATTCGGGGATGCTAATTTTTCGGTGTTTTTGTCCACGAACCTATGTAACAGACATTACTACTATTTTTTTGTGTTTTTGTCCACGAGCGTATGTAAAACATATGTAAAGAAAACTAATTCAGGAATGCTAAATTTTTTGGACACGAGGCCCTTAAAATTCAAATAGTCCGCAATTTCGATTGTCAATTTCTATATCGCGGAACTCTGGGTGCTATTTGTAGGGCACGGAACAACAGAGGCCCAATTTTCAGCCCACCAACCCAAGAAGCCGCGATCCAAAAACTGACTAAGTATGGAATCAGGGCTCTGTGCATGCTCTATAAAATCTCGTCACATACTTTATAAAAGTACATATTTCATATGTATAAAAGTAAATATCTACTTTATAAAATAACATATTTGGTATCTATAATTTATGTTGTCCAGGAACCTATAATTTGATAAATTTCAATTTCAATTGTGTTCACGAACCCTTGTTTTAAAGAAAACTAATTCGGGAATGCTAATGTTTTTGTGTTTTTGTCCACGAACCTATGTAATAGACAATACTACTATTTTTTTGATTTTTTGTCCACGAATGTATGTAAAATGTATGTAAAAAAAATACTTCGGGAATGCTAATTTTTTTGTGTCCAAGAACCTTCTAAATGTTAATAATTTTTGATAAATTTTGGAAAAAACTAATTCGGGAATACTATATTCTGCATGGAAACCAAATGTACTTCAAATTCCTACCCACGTGTCTGTACTCGGTCACATTTATTCCCATTCCAACCTGGCAGGGACTACATTTCCATGCAACACTTGTTTTATACTGTACTTGTTTATTATGTCATTATCTTTATACCCTTTCATTAGAGGCATTGGTTGGGCACACTAGGTTATGTATGTTTATGGATATGGTTATGTATGTGAGACATTTTCATGTTATTATTTTAAAGGGAAAAGTATAAGGTCAAATCTTTATTTCCTCATGAACGTAGATTTACATGTATTTTTAATGAGAATAAATATAATTAGGTTTACATGTATTTTTTAATGAGAATAAATACAATTAAGGGTATATGAAAGTTTGTTTGCTTGTGATATATTGATTTAAGCATAATTAAGGGTATAGATATATTAGAGAAACGTTTGTTTGGTTTTGATATATTGATTTAAACATAATTAAAAGTTTACATATAATAAAAAAGTATCTATTTGATTTTTAATTTAATTAAACTTTAAAAGATCATATAAGAAATGTTATTAGTTTATTTATAAAATATGACTTATATCATCAAGATATGATGGGTGTGGTTACTAAGATGATGGTTAGGGTTGATGGGTGGTCATTAAGAGGATGGTTAGTGTGAGGATTGTGATGTTGAGTAATGGTGTAAGGGAGTTGGATGCTCTTATGAATTTTTAATTAGTGTAGTTGTTTTGTGAGAGTGCACTATCTAGTTCTTTGGTTAGGGGATTAGAAGAATGTTATGTGTGCCTCTAAGTTTTAGGGATTATCTAAGCATTCTAGATGTCTCAAGTTATAAAAAATTTATGTAGAGATTTTGATTAAATTGACATTTACACAATTTTTTTTTTTATGGTTTATTAATTAATTAATTAATACATAATGTATTAATAACATATCTATGTTTGGTACAATTATAATAGTTATGAATAACTGAACAATTAAATACACTTAAAGGGATGATGAGAGGTGGAGGCAAATGATGACTCTGGTCCTAGGGTTTTGATTGCATATAGGTAATGTTATAATTTAGAGGTTTTCACAGGGAGGAAACAAATCATGTCATCCTACTATGGTGGCTTCTCCTCAGTTCGAACGTGACATGTATTCCTTCAAGGATGAATTTATGAGGTAGGCATCACCCAACATTACCTCAACAAAAATGGGTGGGGTAGAAAAGCACTAGATGAATGGGATCAATCCTAACAAAACAAATCCAATGCAAAAGAAGTAGGAAAGTAAGCTCCAGAATGGATGCTTGGTCAAAACTAAGAACAATCCCAAGTACGAAGTCACATCACCCAACATTGGCAAATAAATTCAATACATGAAAGATCACATGGATTTTGGTAAATCTATTAGCATCTGGCCCTAAGAAATAGTTCTCATCGGATGGGTGACCTCCAGATGGAAACCTAAAGAGAAAATGGATTTGAAACTCGACTCAAAAGGATTTTTCACAATGATATTTTCATCCACTGAAGACAAAGAACACATTTTCAAAGAAGGCCCTTACTTCTTCAAATATGCAAGTCTGCATCTAAGGTATTGGTCAGAGAGATTCAAACTATAGAAAGAGTACTTTATAGAGGCTTCGGTATGTATCCAGATGTACTCACTGCCCCAAGAGCTCTGGGAGAAGGAATTTTTGGAAGGAATAGGAAATACACTCAGATCCTTTGTAAATACCTCTAAGGTCACAAAAATGGGGTGTTACACCTCCTATGTGCGGATCTATATTCACATGAACCTTTAAGGATCCCTTCTTGAATCAATAAGTATAATTTTGCTAGAACATGGTATGGGTTCAAACTTGGGACTATGAATACATCCCTCTCTAGTGTCAAAAATTCCTTGAGCATGGCCACTTGTTTCGATATTATCTACCGAATGAAGATAGAAATTTCGATAGAAGAAATGATACCACAGATCATGAGGGTTTCACAAAGGTCCCCAATGAAAGAAAGTCTAGCAGAAAAAACCACCAATGTCACTCTCATAGCTCCAACTTCTAACAACAATAGCTTTTAGGCTCTCTTTGAGAAGGGAAAGGACAAACCTTCGATATAGGTTTTAGTAGATGTTATTAGAATTGAGGGAGATCATGAGAAGGACAAAAAATGGGATCAAAATAGAAAAGAACAAGGCTAGTTGACCCTACCCCAAGTAATAAAGTAGGTGACACAAAAGATCGAGATATGGAACTAGAAGGAGAATCTCTATAGGAATCTAATGATGATGAGTAACATGAGGAATTTGATGTTGAACATGTGGAACTATACATCCCTACCCTAATTGCACTTCATAGAGAAAAATATCTTTAATAATTCCAAGTGCCTTAGCTACTGCAACTACAAAAAGATCTTATGAAACACTCGAGAAAATTGTATAGTACATCATAGGGATGCAACCCTTTGAGAGGTTTGGGGATTCACACTAACCCCTTGAAATTGAAAAAGAAAATGAATGAAAAAGAGAAGAAGAAGGGGTTCAAAACATCAAACAAAAATATGGAGGTAGAAGGAGCCTTGCTTGCTAACTCTGACCAAGCCATTGGACTCTCGGATAAGTACTTCTCATCCCAACCTAAAGTTTGATGGTGAAGATTCTATCATGGAACATTAGGGGTCTTAATGCTCCTATCAAGAAACAATTGCTAAGGAAATGCATAACACATATAAAACCTGTAGTTGTTTTGATTCAAGAGACTAAGTGCGATAAGGACACCGTGATTTCCATAGCCAAAAGATGTTGGAAACATAGTGAGGTTTTGGTTATTGAAGCCAATGCATTTGCAATGATATTTGCCTTGCTTCGGGACCCATGAAAAATTACCATAAAAAAATGTCTAAAGATAAAAAATTACAAAAAAAAATTACATTTTAGCTAATTATAGAATCCTTGAAACACAAGAGAAGGGATTCATAATGAATTCATATGGCCCATCCATACCCTTGTTCAATTACCCCGTCTTGGATTCTCTAAAAACCTTTACCAAGGAAACCATGGATTTTGGGAGCAAACTTCAACTTGATAGTGTCATTACACTAGAAATGAGGGGCCAAGGGAAACTCGACTCATACAACCTATCAATATAGTAGAAAATACATATTGTATAATAATATAATAATTTATGCATCTAATGAGTTTGCTTAGTTCCTTATATGTGTGGGCTATCCAATAATCTAAACATCACATGTAACACGTTCATACTTAGAATTATGAGGTGATGCATTATAACTATAAGTTATGTTAAAGGAAAACCATTATTAAATGGGTTTTAATTTTAAAGATGTAAAACAAATATTTGTAACACTAATCATATCRAAGCTATGTGATTTGCACCAAGAGGTGATGCATTATAACTATAAGTTATGTTAAAGGAAAACCATTATTAAATGGGTTTTAATTTTAAAGATGCAAAACAAATATTTGTAACACTAATCATATCAAAGCTATGTKATTTGCACCAARARCACACATATCTATTCAGCCATTTTATAAATATCTTATCCACTTACATGATTATACATTAGCCTCAATTTTAGTACAACACTTTTTTTATATAAACTACTTATGTAACAACATAATCATAATATTATCTTAATTTATAATATAAGTAGTGTGTTCATAAAACTTTAAAACATACTGCAATATGATATAATTCTGTTTTTAAGTAAAGATCACCACTTCGTTAGAAAAGAATTCGGTATAATTTGGTTTACATTTTTATTTTTATATTTTATAACTTTTTGTGAATGATTTGCAATAAAGGGCATTGTTTTATAACTTATTGTAATTATTTCGAATTATTGTTTTATAACTTATTGTAATTATTTTGAATGATTTGCAATAAAGGGTATTTGGTTTGTCTAGCTTTTTATTTAAATAAAATTAATTTTCGCATTATATATTATATTGATTAAGTGCAATAATGTTTAAATGGAGATATTATCATTTGCTTTCTAGAAGTTGCTACCATGTTACACATACATGTGATATAGTTGCCTTGCAACAATTGTTGAGACATGTCCTAAGAAATTAGAAGGATGTTACATGTGCTTTTTAAAAAGATGTTACATGTGCTTTTTCATTATTATTGAATAGATTCTTCTATAGCTTAGTATGAGGAAGATATGTCATAAATAAAATATTTCAATATCTATCTTAAGTAAAATAATTTTACATAGAGAGAATGTAAAAGAGAGTAGGAGTAATTGAAAGTAAAAAAAATATCATTCCATCTATAAGTGCTTTCTACTTCCCCATATAAGGGAGATGTGTAATACCTTCAATGCTTAAAACATTCAAAAATATATTAATAATAAGTTGTATATATATATATATATATATATATATAACAATTGAAAGTAAAAAATTCTTATTGTGTAGAAAAATGTTT
The DNA here is from genome assembly GCA_009831015.1 of Picea engelmannii. Taxonomy (NCBI): domain Eukaryota; kingdom Viridiplantae; phylum Streptophyta; class Pinopsida; order Pinales; family Pinaceae; genus Picea; species Picea engelmannii. The sequence continues at coordinate 671,534 of ML780088.1, forward strand.
TCTAAACTCTTATTGCAGCGGAAGTTGTTTTCTATAGCCCACTATGATGGAGATATCTAATCCTTTTTTACTCAACATTGACAAGTGACATTTAAAAAAATATTAATAACAAAAAAATATTTCAATGTATGTCATAAATAAAATATTTCAATATCCACCTTAAGTAAAATAATTCTATATCAATTTTATATAGAGATAGAACAAAAAAGATTGAGAGTAATTGAAAGTAAATTTATTTTTCTTCAATTGATAGGTGCTTTCTACTTCCCAGTATGAGGGATATGCCTAATTCCTTTAATGATTTAATATGGAGTTGACAATTGTAAATTAGCAGACCTTTGGCTATAGGATAAGAAAAAAATTCCCTTTGAGACTCTCAACACTCATGTTATCTTATATGTTGTGAATTTTGGGGATGTAGTGTTTCTAGAGAATATTGGAGAAAGGTAGAGCATATCCAAAATAATTTTATAACTTGTAATCTCAAAATTAAAGGCAATACACCCTATCCTATCCTCCTCATTGAAGCGAACCTTCCCCCCATTGAGAGCATGAATGAGATAAACAATATGGATGAGAAGAGGCTCCCGAAAATTGCTTCAAACTCTAGCTAAAACCACTAGCGGCTCAAAAAAGGATGGCACAAAGATGTCATGTCTTGGCTAAATCATTGGGGAATATAAAGTCATTATGCAAAATATTGATAATATTAAAAATGCTATTACATCTAAATCTAAGGAGAATTTTGGTGCGATGAAGAATTAGAGGATAAAGAAAATTAAGATACTATAAGGAGGTGATCAACCCTAATCTAGAAGATCAAAAGTATCTCTCTATTTTGACTAGCGTAAAGAAGAAAATCAACATTGCTAAATAAGAACAAACTCTCATTAACTACATAGTGAAACTGGGTGTTGGAAAATTCCCAAAACACTATGGGACGAAATAATTTTTCATCTTTGTGACATTAAGAGGGACGAAGATGAAAATAATTTCTCTTAGAGTGGCTTGTGTATTCCCAAATTAGATCACAATTTCATAATATTTGTCACAATACCAACCTCCTGAACCTTCTAAGACATCAAAACTATTGTGACCTTGGAACGCTTCTCTTAATACTTTTTGAGCACATAAATAACATTCTAAATAAATCATAGTAATCTCTTACCTTTCTTAAGGTCTGATAGACCAATTTTGATCTCAGTGGATGTTAACCACCACCACCACCATCATTTTTATACAATGATATGTAAAACAACATTTAAGAAGCCTTTCATAATTGGTTTCTTAACTTTTCAAAAAAAAATTCCACTCACATGAATATTGTGGAGATTTGTCATTAAATTCATTAAAATTAGTTTTAATTATTGGTGAATTATAGATAATTTTTTTATATTATGTTAATTTATATTTAAAGAAAATTTTGTGAGGAAATATAGAGGATGTTTCCTATATTTATAAATGGCATCCCTAATATGTTCATCAATGTAAATTCATGTGCTTCACCTAAGGGGATTAAAATTGGATAACTGCTTACACAAAACTAGCCAAATTCCCATCAACATTGGTGACAATTAGTTGAGCTAACCCCTTGGAATACATACCGTGTATATATAACTAGACACATAAAAAACTAAGAAGTTGAATATTCTAAATTACAATAATATATCATACACTTTAATTTATAAATTGATGATGCATACTAATTAAATGCCAATATCAAGGAAAAATATACATCCAAAAATTCTTGAAAAATGATAGAGAAACCATCTAACATGATAGTCAAATGATTTAAGATATAAAATAGACTAGAAACCATCCATATTTGAAGTGTGAAGATATATATTTGTCTGTGTAATGAGTTTGCACATTTATCCATGTAGAAGTGTGTACAAATGAAAATCCTCATCCTCACCCATGCTCTTGGATGGGTGAGGGCTCTCTCTCTCTCTCTCTCTCTCTCTCTCTCTCTCTCTCTCTATATATATATATATATATATATATATATATATATATATGCATGTTTACAAACTCGCACCCTCACCTTCTCACCACCCACCCTTTCATGGAATGAAAATAGACATTCAAATGATAAAGCAACAACAAGGTGATTAATAAAGATTAATAAAAAACCAATCCCAATAATGTTTATGATGCATAAGAAGATGCAAAAACATTTGATTACAAATATAAAAAGTTGAATTTTATGGAAAATAATAACAAATGGTGTAAGTACAACTCAACTACCATTTTGACCATTCATGGAATTGATTACCTCGAAAACAATGCCTAAGACACTAAAGTGAACCTTGATCAAGCTTGAACCTCTTACTTTCTTAAGCACCAATTCCAAACCAGTGGAGACACTAGCAAATACATTTGAAGAATGTAAAATGTCGTTCCATACAAAATGTGGATTGAGCCTCGGATTATTGGCCTTTGTTGCATGTACTAAGTTTCTTTGATTTCTTTCACTAATTACTTAGTTTCATTAAATTATGTTTGAACTATTAATGTGGTGGCATTGCTGGATTGTTTTTGAATAATTCATCTTTCATTAAATTATGTTTGAATTATTAATGTGGTGGCATTGTTGGATTGTTTTTGAATAATTCATGGATTAATATTGATCGATGTTGATGTTTTGGTAGCTGCGGGAGGAACTTTCCCTTCTAGATGACCTTTCTTAGATGCAGAGAAGATTCTAGAAGAAAGAGATCCATTGGAAAAACATTTAAATACCCTAGAAGAGAAGTCGGTCCAGAAGAATAAAGTAATAATGAAAAGACACTTGTCCATAGAAGAAGTCGGTCCAATCTAGTGGCCAAGAAAACTATAAATAAAGGACGTCTTGGCTCATTTTTTCACTCACTCACACTCCCCTAGCTACACAAAAGCAAGGAACAAGTTTGGAGGAAGTGATACAGTAGCTGCAACTGCACATTTTATTCTTGTTCAGTATTTTGGCATCTCTCTCTTGTGCACTACTCCTTGAGGAGGTGCACTACCTTTGTATGGTGGTGTTGCTGCAACTATGGTGGTATTTCTGGTTGAGCTAACACTTGTGCCAGGGTTTATCTGATTGGACTTACTTTATGAACGAAATATATCTAAATGGGGGTGGCATATGTGAATTCCTATAGTTGGGTAACAATGATGTGACATTGTCTATGGTTAAACAAGTATACCAAAAATTCAACAATTTATTTGTCTCTATGATAATATTATTATGATTTTATTTGGATGCTTCATATGACTTGTTAAATTGTTTTTAATCAAGTGATTCTTTAAATGATCTTGTTTTATACGGTCTTCTTGTAGTGAACATTTTTCTACTTTATATTTGTATTGATAATATAATGTCCCTCTTTCAAATTAATTATGCTAATGTGTATGTGAAAGAATATTATGCATAGGCTTCAAAAGCATTGAGTAATCAAAGGGTTATAATCACAATGCTTTGATATAAAAAAATTAATTAATATTGTAGTGATATTAATGTTAATTGCATGTTAATATTAAATTCATTGAGTAATATAATAAAAAATTAATAAGCTTTTAGTGCAAGAGATTGAATCTCCATTCAATTATATGATGGGAAAACCATTAATTAAGTAGCAAAAGTTAGAAATAATACAAACCATGTAAGAAAAGGGTATGCTAATTGATTTGGTTATTCATAGTTTAATTAGCTTATTTTCGTCTTATTTCTACAAAGTAATTAAAATATGGAATAAAACATTAATGGGATGAATATTAGATTAAGCAATTAATTTTTTTTCTATTCAATTAATATAGTCAATTGGAAGGTTGTGTTGTTTCTTCAAAAACACATAATCACAAGTAGCTTGTTTAAAGAGGGAGAACAACTTCTATTGCACTAACATTCATGGGAGGTCCATTAGAAATCTTTCTCCCATCCTTTTTCTTTTGTAGGGATGCTAGAATTTCATAGGGTAAAAACAAGGAGAGCGAGGTTGAATGTCTCTTTACTCCAATAGAAAATAGTGATCAAACGGTCTAAATATGGTTGTCCATAAAATTTTAGTGAATTCTAGGCTCATTATGGGTAGATTTTTATTGCAAAATTCTCAATGCGCCATTTCAGGTTGTAAAAAAGAGAGATATCACATTACTTTAGAAGTAATTTTTTTTCACAATTATGAATCTATCAGCTCACTAATTTGGGGAAAATTTTGGGAATTTTAGTTTTTGGCTTCTTCAAGAATCCCCCTGTGGTGTTTAGCACTTGTTTGAGAGGCTCTAACAATGATAGAGCCATGGAATTGAGCCTTGGATAGTTATAGCGGCCCATAGGCGCAAGATGTACCTTGTGGGGGCGGGGAAATCTCATGCCGCTGACGACATTATTGGGTCGGTGGCTCACGCCGCCAATCAATTTGAAACCATGTATTTTAACCAAGGCCCTAGTTTTTATGGCAACCACTACGGGGGAGCCAACACATCCTATGGAGCACCCACTGTCCCCCATAGTTATATGGAATTCATATCTAAAACTCTTGTTGTATGGGGAAGCTCCAATGGTTTATTTTCAATCCTTCTCCCATTGTTTACTATTGCAGTTGATTCGAAGAGCCTCCAAGTGAAGTGAATGATCTGCAATTAATTCAAGACAGTGTGATGATCCTCAAAATTGTATGAACCCTTGAATAAACCATGAACAACATGTGACTTAATGGAAAAAGCCTTAGGCTTGTATGTTTAATATACACCTTTCTTATTATCCCTCTTTTTGTGTTGTGTAGATACAAGAAAGATTGGGAGGGCCATGGATATCGTTGTAGAAATACAAAACCATACCAGATCATCATGTTATTTCATCCATTGATTTTTCTCTTAGAGAGATCAATTTGATGCCCCATAGGAGTGAACTACACTTGGAGATTCTAGAGTGATCCAAGGAGTGAATAGAAAAATATGGGGCTTGAGAGAGTCTTTGGATGAGTGAGAAATATGCATATGGTTGTAGATGGTAATTTTAGCACTAAAATAATTTCATGGATTCAATTTATGGTTTATGGAGGCTTCTAGAACTCACATAATCATTATGTAATCCACCATGGCCCCCGAAAAATTTCTTTGTGTAAAATTCCACTTGATTCAATGCTCTTTGTTGCACATTAATGAATTTATGCGAGTAGAGGACTTCTTGTAGTGTTATTGTAGTGTTATTGAGTAGAGAATTCATGAGTTCATTTCCATGCTTCTATTTGTCATTCAGATTCGTCTCTTTCATTTATTTCTTGTTCTCGTCATTTGAATTTCCACCATTTAACTAAAACATAGAAATTAATTGACTTAGTTTGCACCTTAATTGCTAGTTATGGAATTCCATGTGAATTTACTTCTTTGTTAATTGCTAGTTATGGAATTCCATGTGAATTTACTTCTTTGTTAATTGCTAGTTATGGAATTCCATGTGAATTTACTTCTTTGTTATTGATCTCTAGAGTTGAGGTACTCTCTTATTATTTGCCTCTTGCATTATTTCAATAAGATTTGAGGTACTCTTATTGTATGTTTGAAAGAGAGGGAGCGGTGTCACTATCTTGATCAAAAGTTTCTCATGTGTAGATTTTTTTATTGAGAATATTGGAGAAATGGAGAGGATGAAGATTGTAAAAGAATGTAGGTATTTCTTCCACGAGCTTTGAAACTTTCTCAAATCAAGAGAGGAGACACTGAAGGACGCTTCATGTCCAAATAATAATGGAATGAAGAAGAAACCAAGCATTTCTTCTATCCAAGCAATTAATGCAAGAACAAATATGCAACTTCGATCCAATCCAAATGCATGAATGCTCAATGAAGTGGAACATTTTAGGATTGTGCAAGAGAATGCACAAGTTGTTGGAAGTGATTAGGCAAGAGTGCATATTGAGAAGGAAAAATATTACCTTTGAATAGTCAAAGACTAAGTCCACTTTGTGAGAAATCCTATTGTAATAAAACTTATTGTCATAAATTGTTAATGTCACAAACTCATTCAAATATTCAAAGTGTGAAAAGGAAAAATTGTAAATGAGTTGGATATTTGGGAAGATGAAGAGACTCATTGGGGTAGATGAAGAAATAGGATAACGAAATCCCAAGCGCCAATATTTTTCTTATAAATAGAACCACTGCCTTCAAGAAAATGGTTCTCTTTTTTGACATTGTAAGTTATCTTCATATGTTAATAAAGAGATTATTGTTAGCTAGAGTGTTTATACTCTTGCAACACCATGTTTGAGTGTGGACTATTCTCTCATCTCCCAATTTTCTTGGTGCTTGTGGGCATGAGAATTCTAACTTGTGGACTATTATCTTGTTATAGTGTTTGTTCTCACATATCTTATCCTTGCTAACATTTGATATGAAAAAGGGAGCTTTGTGGACTATTCTCAGTTGGTCAACATATCTAACTATGCATGTACTTTGGTGTTGATGCTAGTGGTAGCATCAAACATGTATTTTCACAAAGGTCTATGTGTCTAGATGCGTGGAAATCATTCAAATCCTTCTACTCTTGGATTTACTTTAATTAAATGAATTATTAAAGTAAATTTCTTTTATTAATTAATTATGTAATTAGTTAATTTAGTTATTTAAGGAAAATGCTAAAAGTAATTAGCATGTTTCTAAATCTCAAGTGAAGTGAGAAGTAATCTCAACATGCAATCACTTTGGAGATATAACTCACGATTATAAAAGCAAGGCTAGGGTGAAGGAGAAAGACACTTGATATGACAGGAGTTGTGTTGAGAGAGTCAACACACAGAGTATTGGATCGCGAAGGACTGTGATTCAAGATCTTGGGTAGGTGGAGAAGGAATTCCATCTAGAGATCAGGTCAAGGAGAAGAGAGAAAATAGGCAACATAGGTGGGTTTTATTCAGAGGAATCCCCAGGGAAGTTTCACTTTGTATGAAGCTTTTCGTACAAAATTTCCATACATGTACACATGTTTCAGTGGAGACATTCGTGTACATACATGGGTTTTGTGAAGAACAGTCACGTACACCTCAAAAAGTGTGCAGTTCTAGTTTGTACAACAGATCCAACTTTGCCAAGTTTTTATATAGTTGTATTTCTCTCAGTGGGCCACTATCCCTTTTATGGGAGCCCTAATTTTAGCATAGTAAAATCACTCTTAGCACTCGTTTTCCCTTCGGGTTTTTTCTAGGGGTATCTACCAAAAAATATTGGTTTTTATGTGTGCTTGATTCAGTTTCCTTGTTTATGCTTATGTTGCATGTTTAGTTAATTACGTAGTTGTGCTTTAATTCAATAAGTGATTTATTTGGAATTAAATGTTGTGTGCTAGGTAGGAGAAATTTCAACATGGTATCAAAGGATACCAAGGGTTTTTAGAGAAAAATAACATTTGGTTGGTGGACTATTCCAATTACTTCTATATGTCTTATCACTGTTGGTTTTAGCTTAGTTACTAGCTGATTTTATTATAGGGAAGTGAGCCTGGTGTTTGGATTATTTTACTTCAAGAGGGAGTTGAGATGGTTTGGTCTAGGTTCATTTCAAATAAAAGAGGTGGAATAATATCCTTGTTATCGGTTGCATTTCCATATCTTGTTATTTGCTTCTTTAGTTAGGATTTAGTTATCTACTTGCATTCTTCATTTATGCATTTGATGCATTTCATTCTTCATAGCCATTCCATCTTCATTCTTATTTATTCAATTCAAATTAGTTAGGTTAGTTTTCATATTCAACTATATGTTTAGATTAGAGATCTTGAAAGAATATTTTACATTTCATATGGTAACCAGGCCATAACCAAAGGGATTTCCATTTCAACAGAGAAAAGTTTAATTAATATCTTTCATTGGGTAAACTTGTGTGGTTGATGAGGGTCATTTTTGCACATAAAAAACCTACAATGATAGGTTTGTCATTATCTTCTCGGACGACATTCCAATTTAAGTCAATCATTACAAGAGAAGACAACATCCCAATTTAAGTCAATCATTACAAGAGTGTATACAACATATCCAACAAGTGCTAAACACCATCCAATAGCATAGGTTGCAAGAGAATATGGGGAAATGTTCATTTTCCATGAAGCATATTCATTCTCTTAGACATGTAATCAATAATCCTAAAAATTTTAATGTCATTAGATGAATTTGATTATGCTCCTACTTCTTTAATTATACAAGATTGGCATATAGTCTTTTGTTACTTCAAAATCGTAAGAGAAACCATATAGAAATAGTAGACATATAATCACAAAGTTGTATGTTATATGTCATCCATATAGGAGATGTGAGATTACCTCGAAGACCATTATTCTTCTAGACCATAACTCGAAGACCATTATTCTTCTAGACCATAAGCCTTTGTACTTATGACACACTCAAAGTAAGATGAAGAACATTCAACATATGAAGGGGATGACTTATTAACAACAATTCCACTTAGTCATTAAAAAAAAGAAATGTTCACACAATAAAACAACAATTTGTCAAAAAAAAAATAAAAAAAAAATCCCCACCATAATGTTTAACAAGCAACAATTTGTAAAAAAAATCCCCACCATAATATTTAACATGGGTAGACATGACTTTGACATTAGATCATAATATTTAACCTAGGTGGGCATGACTTTGACATTGAATTGATTATTAGCAAACTAAGCAATGAGGGATTAATCACAATCACATAAAACATAATGAAAAAGTTAATCACAATGACATAGAAATAATAATTTAAAAGCTAATTTTTTTTTTTATAAATAAAAATATTTTTACTTAATTACACTATTCAAATAATTAAATTTGAATAGGATATCATCCTCGTTAGTCTACATCAATTTAATCTCCAATAAATACCATATTTACACCTACCACAAATAATATAAGTACATTTATACATCCACATAATTATAATTATTGAAGCTGTATTGTTAGTTTAATAACCGAATCATAGATATAGGTTGTATTGTTAGTTTAATGATCGAATCATAGATATAGGTAGATATAGGTTGTATTGTTAGTTTAATGATCGAATCATAGATATAGGTAGATATAGGTTGTATTGTTAGTTTAATGATCAAATCATAATTAAGAAGAAAGAATATTAAAGTGATCTTTGTTAAAAGATCACTATATTGGTATGTTAATTAATTAAAAAAAAACTAGAGCAAAATTCACATCTACATTGTGAATTTAATCCATATTCCTTACAAAAGTTTTTTGTAACATAATATACATAGAGTATATACATAGTGTATTTGGATACTCCTTAAAGTTTGGTTGCATTAATAATATTTTTCTAATTTTATAATAGATTACTATAAAGCATTAACAGGTATACAATGATATTAGTGATATTAGTTAGTGTTGTTTAATTGTTTTAAGAAATGATTTTTTTTTATTTGATGATATAAATTTGTAGGAAATCACTATTTTTTATTGTTTAAAATTTATTTTTAAATGTATAAATAGATTGAGGAAAAACCTCTAAAAACTCAAATTATACAAAAATAATCACTCAAATCTACTAATCTAATATCTAATCAGATTTGCAACAAATATCCCAAAAATATAACAAAAAATAAATAAATTATAAAAAATTTAAACAATGACCTAGTTAACTATTCATAATACCATCCAACTCCTTCACACCATTATTCAACATTACAAATTGGTACAGATTGGCTTTCAAATTTGGTGTAAAGGAGTTCGAAATTCTCATGAATTTTTTGACTCACTTAACGCGATGGGTAACACCAACTGTATGAGCTATGGAAGCAATATGAAAACAATGATTGATGACGACAAGAAACATCTCAATCAATTTGGAACATGTTCACATAAACGTGCACCAAAGTGTGTTTGAAACATTTTATCAACCTGGCTTGATTCCAGTGGGCGTTATAAATCCCTGTAACGTGAAGGATCAACCAAACAATCTTATGTTTGAAGGGAAGATTGACGTTAAAACACTCATCACTTGTTTTAATTTTAACGCACTTCAAACATATCATTCACGTCCACAACTTCGCTGATGCAAAACATTTATGTGATTCTGACCCTGGTAGCACTTTTTCAACGACAAAATAAGAAGAAATTTCAGAACAAGTACAAGAAGAGTTACAGCAAAAACAAACTTAATTATAAATTCATAATTCAAAAACAAACTATTCTTAAATTTTCACATGGATATAGGTCAGCCTGTATATACCACCTGTAGTTGCATTGAATGCTAACTACCTACTGTAATATTGAATGCTGTATAGGTCAGCCGTGTATATACCACCTGCATCTGCATTGAATGCTAACCACCTACTGTAGTATTGAATGCTGCCTTCCATACTGTATATTGATAGCCGATAACAACAACTATGAAGTTATAACTGTTATGTTTGTCAAACATCATTATATACTCCGTAACAAAACAATTATATACCATTTACACCAGCATTGAATGCTACTTAACATGGAAGGCCATACCAACTACAGCGTAAAAATCGGAGCTCTCAGCATTCCAAAACAATCCACAGGTGCTTAATATAATTATAATTGTCGGGACGCTCTCATTATTCTTTGGCATTTTTATTTCTTATGGCACTGTTACTCCATGAAACCTGGAAGCACCATGATCGGTCACTATCAAATTTTAATGTTTTATCGTTTGTGAGAGCCGAACAAATTTAATTGTCATGGTTGGTTGGTCATGTGTTTTGTTGAAGATTTATGTGTGTTAGATTTTTTTGGATAAATATCGTGTGTAAAGTTTGGACGTTTGGATAAATACTGTGTGCTGGATTTGTTTGGATAAATACTGTGTGCTGGATTTGTTTGGATAAATACTGTGTGCTAGATTTAGAGACGTCCAAACCTTATTATCCAATATTTATTTGGGACAAGATATTTATCCAGAAAAATCTTATGACTAACTGTTTTAATGTGTTTGTTGGATTTCAAGTTAAGGCATCTKCTGGATATAACATAAWCATGATTTTTGCTCTTGCTCTGCSTGTGACAATGTTGGCATATCATTGTCTATRWTAGTRAAAGAACAGAATCATGATTTTTGCTCTAMCTTCCACAATGAATGTTGGCATATCATTGTCTATGATTTTTKCTCTACCTTCCACATTGTTAGGCATATCATTCTCTGTCAGTGAAAGGAAGTAGTGGGAGGAGATGAACTTCCATCTTCATCTCATTAATTAAACAAATAAATAGATTTGTAAAATCATAAGCTAGCTGGTCTGATATCCTCATTAATCAACATAGCTTTGTGTAGATACAAGAAAGCTTGGGAGGCCCATGGATATCATTTTAGAAATAAGATACCATCTCATATCATCTTGATATTTCTTCCACTGATTTTCCTCTTAGAGAGATCAATTTGATGCCCTATAGGAGTGAACTACAGTTGGAGGAGATCAATTTGATGCCCTCGAGTGATCCAGGGGTGAGTAGAAAAATCAAGGGCTTGGGACAGTCTTGGGATGAGTTAGAAAGATGCATATCTTTGTATTTGGTGATATTAGCATTGAAATCATTTCCCATATTCAATTTATGGAGGCTTCGAGAACTCATAGAATCATTGTGCAATCCACCATGGCCACCAAGCAATTAATTTCTGTAAAATTCAATTGGATATGTGATTGATATCTATATTAATTTGATTCATCATCCATGCCAATATCCTTGATTTATACAATTACATGACTGCCATTCCTTTTTGATTAATTCATGAGATGCATTTTTTAATTAATTTTAAGGTTGATTCAATGGTCTTTGTTACATATTAATGAATTTATGTGAGTAGAGGATTTCTTCTAGTGTTATTGAGTAGAGCATTGGCAAGATAATTCCCATGCTTCTTTTTGTCATCTCTTTCATTGATTTCTTCTTCTCCTCATTTAAATGAATTCCCACCATTTAACTAAAACATAGAAATTGTTTGAGGTAGTTTGCACTTTAATTACTAGTAATGGAATGTCATGTGAATTTACTTCTTTGTTATTGATCTCTAGAGTTGAGGTACTCTATTATTATTTGCCTCTTTCATTATTTCAATAAGATTTAAGATACTCTTATTGCTTATGGAATGTTTGAGAGAGGGGGAGTGTTGTCACTATCTCGATAAAAAGTTTTTCATGTGCAGATTTGTTGATTGAGATGATTGGAGAAATGAAGAGGATGGCCATTGTATAAGGATGGAGGTATTTTTTCTATGAGCTTTGAAGATTTCTCAAATCAACAAAGGAGACAGTTAAATGATGCTTCATGCCCAAACAATAATGAAGTAAAGAAAAAATCAATTATTATTTCTATCTAAAAAACTAATACAAGGACAAAAATGAAATTTCCATCCAATGCAAATGCATAAATGCTCAATGAAGTGAAATATTTAATGAGTGTGCAAGTAAGTACACAAGTTGCTTAAGTGATCACACAAAAGTGGATAGTGAGAAGGACAAGTATTACCTTTTAATAGTCTAAGATTAAGTCTCATTTTGTGAGCAATCCTATTGTAATAAAACTCAAAAGTGGATAGTAAGAAGGAAAAGTATTACCTTTTAATAATCTAAGATTAAGTCTCATTTTGTGACCAATCCTATTATAATAAAACTTATTGTCATAAATTATTAATCTCACAAACTCATTTCAATATTTAAAGTGTTATTGAGTAGAGCATTGACAAGATAATTTACATGCTTCTTGTAGAGAATTGACAAGATAATTCTTTGAGTAGTGTTATTGAGTAGAATATTGAAGAGATAATTTACTTGCTTCTCTTTGTTATAGTCAGCTCTTTCATTGATTTCATTGATTTAGTGTTCTCCTCATTCAAATGAATTCCCACCATTTAACTAAAACATAGAAATTGTTTGAGGTAGTTTGCACTTTAATTGCTAGTAATGGAATGTCATGTGAATGTTCTTCTTTGTTATTGATCTCTAGAGTTGAGGTACTCTCTTATTATTTTCCTCTTTCATTATTTCAATAAGATTTAAGATAAAGTATTGTTTATTGAATGTTTGAGAAAGGAGTGTTGTCACTATTTTAATAGAAAAAATTTCATGTGCAGATTTGTTGATTAAGATGATTAGAAAAATGAAAAGGATAACGATTATATAAAAATGAAGATGTTTCTTCTATGAGCTTTGAAGCTTTCTCAAATCGACAAAAGAGACAGTAAAATATGCTTCACGCCCAAACAATAATGGAGTGAAGAAAAAATCAAGCATTTCTTCTATCCAAACAACTAAGGCAAGGACAAATATGAAATTTCCATCCAATGCAAATGCATGAATGCTCAATGAAGTGAAGTGTGCAAGTTAGTGCACAAGTTGTTTGAAGTGATCACCCAAAAGTGGATAAGGAGAAGGAAAAATATTACCTTTTAATAGTGGAAGACTAAGTCTTATTTTGTGAGCAATCTTATTGTAATAAAACTTATTGTCATAAATTGTTAATCTCACAAACTCATTTGAATATTTAAAGTGGGAAAAGGAAAAATGGTAAATGAGTTGGATCTTTGGGAAACTCAAGAGACTCATTGGGGGGTAGATGAAGAGATAGGATAATGGAAGCCCAAGAGGCAAGAATTTTCTTATAAACATAACCATTTTCCTTATACTCTTGCAATGTTGTGTTTGAGTGTGGACTATATTCTCATCTCCCAATTCGCTTGGTGTTTGTGGGCATGCCAATTATAACATGTGGACTATTATCTTTCTATGGTGTTTGTTCTCACTTATCTTATGCTTGCTAGCATTTGATATGAAAAGGGAGCTTCTTGGTAAGTTGTGTACTTGGTTGGTCAAAATATCTAATTATGCATGTATTTTGATTGGTGGATTATTTCACTTAGTGCTATATATCTTATCTATATGTATGATGCATGTATTTTGGTTGGTAGAATGTTCCACCACTAACTGCTATGTGTCTTATTTATCTGTCTTATTGCTTTTCATTTTAGCTTTGGTTACTAGCTGATTTTGTGACACTTGAGTGTTTGGATTATTTCACTCTCCCCAAGTTGAGATGGTTTAGTCTAGGTTCATTTCAAATAAAAGTAGTGGAATAATGTTCTTGTTAGTTGCATTTCTACATTTTGTTATTTTCTTTTTTAATTAGGATTTAGTTACCTACATCTTGCATTCTTCATTTTTGCATTTCATTTTTCCTATCAATTCCAGTTTCATTCTTATTTATTCATTTCAAATTAGTTATATTAATTTTCATATTATTCATTCTTATTTATTTATTTCAAATTAGTTGTTAGTTTTCATATTAATTATATGTTTTAGATTAGAGATATTGAAATAATATTTTATATTGCATATGGTAATCAAGCCAGAGTGCTTTTAGTTTCGATGGAGAAAAATCCAATTAAGCTTTTTCACCACGTAAACTTAAACTTATACAGTTGATGAGAGTCATTTTCCCACATCCTTTACACCCTTATTCAACATTACAAATTGGTACAAATTGGCTTTCAAATCTGGTGTAAGGGAGTTCGAAAGTTTTATGATTTTTTTAACTCACTTAACGAGATGGGTAACACCAACTGTATAAGCTATGAAAGCAATATGAAAACAATGATTGATGACGACAAAAAACAACGCAATCAATTTGGGACCTGTTCACATATTATCAACATTGGTTGAGTCAAATAGGGTTATAAATCCCTCTAACGTGAAGGGTCAACCAAACAGTCTTATGTTTAAAGGGAAGATTGACATTAAAACACCCATCCCTTCTTTCAACGCACTTCAACATATCATTCACGTCCACAACTTCGCAGATGCAAAACATTTTTGTGATTCTGACCACAGCCATCGCTAGATCTTGTAGTGACGGCACATTTTCAATGACCAAATAAGAAGAAATCACAAGAAGTTTTAACCATAGTGAACCCGTAGATCCATGGATACAAGAGAAACTTCAAAAGAAGTACAAGAAAAGTTACAGCGAAAACAAACTCAATTATAAATTCATAATCCAAAAACAAACTTGATTAAATTTTCACATGGATGAAAAGAGGGCAAAGTTGAAGACCTGAAATAAAGATCAATATGAACAAATAAAGATTAATATGAATCAGATAGCTTGAGTTTTGAAAAAAAGTTAATGTCTTTAAATTAGATTGGTGTTGTTTAATTGTTTTTAAGGGTTTTTCTTTTTCATCTGAATAGAGGGTGGGAGGGACAGGCATTAATAGATAAAGTTTATTAAATAATAATAAACTTTATCTATTAATAATAAACTTTATCTATTAATGCCCAATTGCATTTCTGAATGCATAAATGGATTCAGTCTGCTGTAAAAACCTTAAAGTACTAGGATTAAACAAATTTAACCACTCAAATCTACAAATCCAACACTATCTCACTAATTTAAGACAAATATCCCTGAAAAATATACCCAGAAAAAAAACAAAAAGATAACACATTATGACAACTGCAATTAGATTTACTAACCAACTTAGCCATCCACTTATGGGGAGTTTCTGTCATATCACATGCATCCCATTAACTGCATCTATTAAAGATTGGTCTTGAAAATAATTGAATGACTACGGATGAGAATTTCACAGACCTCTCTGCAATAATGGCATGTGACAACAACAGCAATGCTGTTATATCTGTTAAGTAGGACAAATAAAATATTATGGTACAGGACAATCACTGGAAAACCTATCAAAGCTCAGTGGTCAATCAGCAGTGGAACAATTATTACTGGCTCTTATCTGTGAATGCAGAAGGAATGCATGTCACCTGTAATGAATGTTGATGGTCTATAAGGATTCAGATTTTTACTTTTGCCAGATACTTTAGATGAACACTTGCTCTTACCTAAGTAGAAACAGTTTTAAGTCAATAATGTCTAGAAGTACTGACCAAAATTAATAGGCTTTTCATTACAAATAAATTTTTAATAGACATGAATCATGATTTCATATGTTCATAATATTCTTAGTGATCACAAAAAAAATTAAAGACTGATTTCAACCATTAACTTACAAAACATGTTTTTTTGGCCATTAAAAAAGATGATTAAAAAGATTACCATAATAATTGCAGATCCAGTTATTAATGGCTGGGTTTTTTACTGTATTGAAGCCCGTTGAAGTATTTTACTGCATTTTTTTAACTGTTGGTACCTGGGGCTTTGGCCACGTTTTCCTGAAGGGTGCCATGATCCACATGGTATGGATGCCACGTTTAACGGGCATACGTTTTTGTGGGATGTGAAGCATGCTATGATCAAATGGAAATGCTGGATGCCACGTTTGGCAGGCGTGATTTTTGTTGATATGTTTCGGCCATGCATCCAATCTCGAAGATGAATCCTCAGACCATGCAGCAGTGCTTTGATTCAAGGAAGGACTGTCAGATGAAAGAAAGGCAGACTCCACTCATGGTAAGGGCTATTACATGGAGCTCTCTGCCGAATCCGAGGCAATATATAATCACAAGGACAAGGACTGGGTGGGATCTTTGCCTCCGCAGACGAGCATTCATTCAAGTCCGTCTGTGGTAAAACCTTATTTTTGGCCTGCATTGATTCAAGTCTGCATGTGGAAAAACCCTAACCCTATTTTTGCCCTCCTGAGCTAATATATTAATGTGATTACGGAGGTTGTGATTAGCTTAGTACCATTTTAAGCGTTAGGGTTTGTAGAACAAATTAAATAGATGTTAAACTAGCACAGCAGCAAAGTGGCTGTGGCGATACAATATAAAATTTACAGACATAAACACTTACTGACAGTTGAAACGCATATAGAGTTGAGGAAATCCAAAAATTAAATGTGGTAATTCCAAAGGTTAATCAGTTAAAAGTGACAATCATATGGTGGTACAGTAATTTCTTAATATGATTAGGTAAATGTTAAAAAGTAAACACACTGATGCATTCAAAAATACAAGGAAGTTATGAAGAGTAAATCACATTCATTGATTTGGGAGGACGACTAAGAATATGCCAACATCTTCAATTGTTAGCCATCAAATTAAAATTTTAGATTAAAAGGTGATTAATTTTGCCCATCTCCAATAGGTATACCCCTTTCGATGTAATTAAATTGGATCCTAAATATTCTATCTAATCTAATGCAAAATGTAATGTACACTAGTGACAAACTAAGACTGCCAAAAGTTGTGCCATATGCCAGAATGGGAAGGAATAGATTTGACTTAATTTTTTTTTTAAACTTTTATAAACGTTTTATTAGTTAAGTGGCTGTGTTGTGTTGGTATAACAAAATAAAACAAGCAATTACTATTTTCTGTTGTTTAAATTGTATTTCTGAATACATAACAAAGCAATCAATTACTATTTTCTGTTGTTTAAATTGTATTTCTGAATATATAAATGAATTCAGTTTGATGAAAAATCTCCGGAACATTTTGTTTATACATATTTAACCACTCAAATCTACAAATCCAACCATTTCAATTTCAATCAAAATCAAATAAAATAAGTTGAAAAAAACAGCCAAAAGATATAATTCCTTTGTTACGAACATACTTATTGATATCCATTGAGCCACTCCTGGAATCGAAGGCCATACCAACGGCAGCGTAAAAATCGGAGCTGTCAGCATTCCAAACAACACATTACGAATATGGTACTTATTCATATCCATCGAGCCACTCGAGGGATTGAAGGCCATACCAACGGCAGCGTAAAAATCGGAGCTGTCAGCATTCCGAAACAATCCACAGGTGCTTAATGTAATTATAAATGTCGGGACGCTCTCATTATTGTTTGGTCTTTTTATTTCTTATGGCCGGTGCGCCATGAAACCTGGAAGCAACATGATCGGTCATTATCAAATTTTAACGTGTTATCCCTTGTGAATTTCTTCAAAGAAGAGCCAAACAAATTTATCCAACTTTAATTGTCATGGGTTGTTGGTAAAGTGTTTATTGGATTTCAAGTTAAGGCAGGGTAGAACATAATCATGAGTTTTGCTATGCCTGTGACAATGTTGGCATATCATTGTCTATGATTTTTCCTCTACCTTCCACAATGTTGGCATATCATTCTGTCATTGGAAGGATGTGGTTGGAGTAGACGAACTTCCATCTTGATGTCATTGGTCAAACAAACAAATAGATTTGTGAAATCATAAGTTAGCGGGTCTGATATCCTTATCAATCAACTTAGCTAGTTAATTATATATATATATATATATATATGAGATCTAAAACGTTATTTGATTGGTGAAATATTAAGCTACTTTATTAATATGTCCATTGCTTACGTTGCTATTGTATTTTACTTTTATTTTCTCTTTGAACTCATTACAATACTAATACAAGTAGTGAGTTTCTTAATATGTCCATTGCTTACGTTGCTATTGTACTTTACTTTTATTTTCACTTTGAATTCATTACAATACTAATACAAGTAGTGAGTTTCTGGTTAGCAATAACAGGTTTGTTAAACAACATTCAATGAAATACTACTACATTTTCCGATATATTTTAGCCTATATATTAAGGTGATCCAAAAATATATATACATCAATTACACAATATTGAATGCTGTTCAACAAACTGATTATTGTTAACACATAATAACTTCGAACAATTATATTTAAAAAGAATTATAAATCCTTAACACACATTAGATTTGATGATCATACGCCTCTCTATCGAGTGAGGTTGACTAGAGTCTCCAACTCCATTAATAAACAAGCTATGACACAAATGAATGGAGGGAGAGAACGCTTGAGTAGGAGCTCAACCCTAATTCATACCTATATCGTCGTACCCTTGTAATTCAAATGTATGACTTGTTTCGATCACATCAATCGACGAGAAGTTTAATGGAAACTTGTTTGTCATGTGTCCTTTTAGGGTTGTGTCCCACCTCAATGCTCAATGTATGTTTTTTATATTATATTATAGATTAATTTTATCTGTATATAAGTTTTAGGGGATGAAAGTAAACAACGTATGAAACCAAAAAAAACACTAAGAGAATGTCTATATAGGAGCTCATTAGAATTAGTGATAGATTAGTTAATATTTATATTATTTTTCAATAATAATTTAATTATTAAAAACTATAAATAATAATAATAAATTTAAATGAAAAATTATTTTATATTAATGATTAATTTAAGTTTTAATAATCTCCTATAAATATTGTATTTATGCTTAACACAAATAATATAAGTAAATGTATACATCCACATAATTATAATTATATTTTTATGAGGTCATGGTGAGTCTACTAACAATCAAGCTGAAGTTTATGTTCTACTTCAGGGCTTATTCATAACATTAAATTATTGAATCAAGAATTTGATTGTCATAACATTAAAATATTGAATCAAGAATTTGATTGTCATTGGAGACTCTAACACCATTATTAAACTAATGTAGTTAAAATCTCCTTCTCTAAATAACAAGATAGCCTCTATCATAGCTCGTTCTCAAAAGGAAGTTAAAGAATTTAAAAAATATATATTTATCAAGTCCTTCTAGAGAATAAGCTCCAATTCTTCGCATACCCAAAAATTAATTTCGTTTTGTCCTTTCAATATTTGGTTGAGTGAGATCTCCAAGGTGGTGGGATAATGTAATTAGAGTTGGGATTGAATATCAATGGCTAGAGAAAGGTTTTTCTTCTCGACAACGGACCGGTAAGAATCTCCCTTAGTTCATGGATTATTTTACTGAATGTTTGTTTAAAGGAATTGGGTACATGTTTAAAGAAATTAATTAGGTACAGGTTGTGTCGACTTTTGGAATTTCCTAGATTTTGGAATTTGGGTAATGTGTTTCAATATTTCAATGTTTTAGTTCTTGGAATTGTTTTGTTCATTAATGCCCACGAGTTTATTCTACTCGAGAGTTGATTTTTGTTAATACACCACTACTCTTTTGGGGGTTAATTTATGGTGTATTCTTCCTATCGATGCTTTAGAAATTTCTTCTAGGGGTCAAGCCCCTTCTTTATACACGACATAGATTTTTTTTGGACAAATTTGTGTGTTATGCAACCTACTATTTCTCTTTGGTTGGGTGCACAATGTGATTTTTTGGTATTTTTCTGTGTTTGGGTGCATAGTGGGACTTTTCTGGTGCTTCAAGCTTATAGTTTTATGCTATAGTCTCATAACATTCTTATCAAGAATTGACAACATTGTCTTCTTATGTGTGTGTCTCATGGATTATAGACAAGTCTAAGAAAGAGCTCTTCATTGGCAAGATGGAACCATCCAATGCAACTATACCTCTATTTTATCAGTGACAACAAAAGTGCATGAGAATGAATACTATTGCATGTAACAAATACACTCACACAAAACAACTATACCAATTCATAAGACTATCCAAATCTCTTACACTATTACTCAAGATCACAATCTTCATGTTAACCATCCTCTAAGTAACTAGCCTTCAGGATATAAACCATCTTTTATAAATAGATTACTAATATCAATATTTTATTTATTTATTATAATTTTAGCTATTAACCCTTTATTTCTTACCTATGATATTTCAACACCTTAATTGAAATAAAACCAAATAAACCTTCCTCTAATATATTTATTAACCATTAATTATGTTTAATTTATCTTTAATTATATTTAAGTTGAGATATCACACTCAAATAAATCTTCTTCTCTCACATATATATATCAATTTAATAACCAAACATTACATGTTTATTAATACATCATATTTAATTAATTTATAAATAAAAAACCATAAAAGGGTAAATATCAATTTAATCAATATCTCTATAAAGGATTTTTGTAACTTGAAACCTATAAAATATTTGGATTATGGCTAAAACTTAGAGGCACACATAACATTCTTCTAATTCCCTAATCAAAGAACTAGATAACACACTCACACAAAACAACTATACCAATTCATAAAATTATCCAACTCCCTTACAATATTACTCAACATCACAATCCTCACACTAACCATCCTCTTAGTAACTAACTTTGAGGATATAAACCATCTTTTATAGATAGACTAATCATATCAATACTTTTAGTTTTTTATAATTTTTGTTATAAACCCTTCATTATTTCAACATCTTAATTGAAATAAAACCAAATAAACCTTTCTCTAATATATTTATCAACTCTTAATTATATTTAAGTTGATATATCACACTCAAATAAACCTTCTTCTCTCACATATATATATCAATTTAATAACCAAACACAATTTTTTTTATTAATATATTATATTTAATTAATTTATAAATAAAAAAACCATAAAAAAAATGATAAATATCAATTTAATCAAGATCTCTATAAAGGATTTTTGTAACTTGAAACATCTATAATGTTTAGATTATGGCTAAAACTTAAAGGCACACATAACATTATTCTAATCCTCTATCAAAAAAACTAGATAACACACTCACACAAAACAACTATACCAATTCACAAGACTATCCAAATAGTCAACATCACAATCCTAACACTAACCATCCTCTTACTAACTAGCCTTGAAGATATAAACCATCTTTTATAAATAAACTAATAGTATAATACTTTTATTTTTAATAATTTTAATCATAAACCCTTTATTTACACCTTAATTGAAATAAAATCAAATAAACATTCCTCTAATATATTTATTATCCTTAATTATATTTAAGTTAATATATCACACTCAAATAAACCCCCCCTCTCTCTCTCTCTCTCTCTCTCTCTATATATATATNGAATGACTCCATACCCTTCTTTATATACAATATATTATAATAATAATAATAATAATAATAATCTATTTTTAAGGTCAAGGCCAAGTCACACCAAATTGGTGTATGAGACCCCCTTGTTTGTGGAACAAGGGATAAGCATCCCTAACATAGGATCCCTCACCAATGCCTCTAATAAAGAGGTATAAAAACAACAGTATCATAAACCAGTAAAATAGATATGCCATGATCACATGAGAAACAACCTATTTAATTTAATATAATAGCTACTACAATATACCTCCCTTGAAAGGTCATTATCCAATTTGAGAAAGGACTTGTAAACATTGGAGTTTTTGTCTTCATATTCACTTTTTTTCATTATCCAATTTGAGAAAGGACGTGTAAACATTGGTGTTTTTCATCTTCATATTTTTTTTCTCATATGAATATTTGGTCAATATTAATAACTTTGACATTAATTTTTATACTTTCCTATAACATATTTTTATGTTATATTTTCCTATATAACGTATTTAGTTTTTACTGATATTGTAAAATTATAGAATTTTATATTTTCCATAGTATATATTGAAATCCATACTATCATCTCACAAAAATTATAAGTTAGGAATCATAATTTTCATGATTTATATGCACATTACAAATAATTGACCACACTACTATGTGCACCACACTAATCATCGCTTTGCTATACCATGACCATCATGATGCCTACCGGATTATGGTCCGCTGGGGTGGAGTGAAACTGTAATACAGTAGAAAAGCCTTGTGGTGGACAGTAACTGTAATATAGTAGAGAAGCACCTTGACATCTTCGATTACCCAAAGTTTGATCATTGGTATAAAAGCTCAAAAGCTTCACTGATATTGGAAATTGAAATCGACACCATTTATATTTATAATTAGTAATAGATGTAAAACACCCGACTCCTGAGTATCTTTTATAGGGATGGGGCATCAAAATTTCGTTCTCCTTAACATCTTAAATCCTCTGTCTAAGGTCTTCATCCTCTTCTACTTACCCATAGCATTCTAATGACTGCTACCAGGATCAAATCCGAGCTTTGGATTGCAAGTTATGGCTTCCCAAAGTTCTTCAGGCGTTCATTGGTTGAGGGCCACGTGGCATCCAAATGAATCCACCTCACACATATTGTCTCCAAGTTCCTTCATCCACGGTAGAAGTCCATCCACTGTTCGATCCCACGACTCGACTCAATCTTTTTCTAACACACAGGCATTTAACACGCACGCCAACAGGAACTTCGACACTTCAGCATTGAACGCCTCCTTACTGTCTACACACGAGACCTTTCGGAGTCCCGAACTCCCGTAAGTATGCAACGTGATTTCGACCTTCAGGCCTTTTGGCTCCCTCTATTAAGCTACACCCCAAATCCTCTGGAATCTCAAAGGCTCAGACTCCTAGAGTTCCGGTCACTTCACCAACCACTTTGGCTAGGTGGGCACATACCAGGGGCTAACATGTAGAAGGTCTAGGGGTGACATGTGTCATGTTCCAATAGGCATATAGGGTCTATGAAAAGCACAGATCAAGTTGACATGTGGCACATCGATCGTGGGTCCACGTTACCCTGGTGACGTCGGCTTGCCACGTCACACTAGACTGACAGCCTTCTAACATCACTCAAATCTCATGGTCGAGATCCAGCCACGTGGATCCATAGATCCATGGCTAACGTTACTTCGTGACTCTGGCCTTCAGGAGTTTCGAGATGCAAATTGCTCTTTTCTCCCAGAGTTGGTCAGCGTCGGGCTGACCAAAACCCAATCTGATGGTTAGGAAAAGTCCCTTATGTCCTCGAATCAACGATTCTTGCTACTTCGGGCTTCAAAACTTATCGACACACCACACCTCAAATTCCCCGGAGTGCTCAGTCTCCGAACTAAGGGATATAGCGCCACGCATCCCCTGTATATCAATGACTGAGAAGGATCCCGAAGGATCCTTAGATCCACGGTCCACTTTACTTTGCGACTTTGGCCTTCGAGAATTCTGCGATGAAAACTCCTCTTTTCTCCTAGATTCTGTCAACGTCGGGTTGACCACAGCCTAGATATGACAGTCCGAGGGTATCCACGTAACCCCATAGATCTACAACTCATAACTTCCACTCAAGGGTCCCTTGGATCCCATTGTTGGGACATTCCTAGAGGCACATCTGTCATCCCAAAACACTTTGATAAGAATATGCGGAACCTGCCTTCGGTCACCGAAGTCCCCTTACCTTGTCACGAGATTTCCATACCTAGCAACATCGTCACTCGACACATGGCCCCCCACGTGATCTCGACATGATACACATGCGTCCCCATGATCGAACAATCAAGAGGAGTCCCAAAGGATCATTAGATCCATGGTCCCCATTATTTCGTGACTCCGGCCTTCAGGGGGGTTTTGACGTTACAACACCCCTATCCTCCTGAAGCAGTCAACGTCGGGATGACCACATCGTAGATACGACGGTTGGGATAGTTCTTGAGCATCCTCAGATCTACAACCCAGATTAACTTCGGGCTCTGGGCCTTTGGAGGATCTGTCTCCCTTACGACGAATACCAAAGTTTGCTGAACTCGTGAAGACTGAAGGAGTCGAGGAGTTAACACTTACGCTCCTTCTCCAAATCCAACGGTCGTGATAGACCTTTGGGTCCTTTCAAATGGCGCTCGTTCGCTTGTCTTTGCAAATGAAAGGATCTTCCCTTTCAAGACTTAAATCTCACTATCCTTCCTGATTTTCATCAGTTCTGAAGGATTTAGGTACTGGAGTGCGCTTTGCGCAATTTCTCTTGAGCTTACCAAACTCCTTTTTCCTAGGAGACTCAAAACAATTGGGAGTATCGACATGTATATGGGGAAACTATGTCCAAGGTCGATGAACTCACAGTTCATCTGCTTAAACTTGAGCCACTACAAGGCTCGGGAATTTACATATACAAACCATATAGTTCCTTATTTGGTTAACTACACAATCAAGGAAAGATAAAGGGATACAGTATAGTCATCAAGAAAACATGCACATCCCTGCAACATTCATAGGATATCCAACTTTATTCTACAGTTACAGTTCAATTACAAAGGAGATGAGAATACTTATATATTACAGGTTGCAGCCAACTAAATGACTATGGGTGTTCTCCTTTCCACCCAACCATAGGCTCAGAGGCATTTATTCTTAGCGCTCTAGCCACCCCTGTGACAAGCCATGATATCACTATGGAATTTATGCCAATTCTCAAAGATCCTTTCTCTTTCACAGCTTTTGCGAAGTTTATGAGATGCTTCCTCGACATCAAGCTCATGGCCTTCTCCTCAGGTCTCGTTCCCCTCTAGAGAGCTCCCCACATTCTCTTCTCTACCATTTTTATTCTTTTCATTCCTTGCATGCACATCCTTCCTTGAAAAGGTTATCCTTCCTATCCTGTTCCTTCTGTTAGAAGGAAAATCGGGTTAGTCTAGGTTTGCAGGACCCTGTGGTACTTCGGGCTGACCTTATGCAGCTAGACCATGCTTCCATTCATGGGGGTGGTTGATGGTTCAACCATTGGTCCTTTCTTCATTAACTGATTCCTCCTTGGGAACCAGAGAAGGTTTGTTATCCTCAACAAGGGAAATTTGGGGTCATTCGATATAATGAAACCTCTCTTATAGTTTTCACATTCTTTCCTCTAGTGATATAATGGCCAGTATTTTCAAGGCTTCGCCCCCATAGTCAGTTGTTTGCAATTCAAACAATAATACATTTACATTGTTCCCATGCCATAGCATGGTGATTATGATTAATGATTAATTACAAGTTGGGGGAAACAGGGGTGTTACAATCCCCTCCCCTTTAAAAAGGAACATCATTATCAATGTTCTTTCTCAGTAACACCTGTCAGCCCTCTCTCATTCTGTTGCTTCATAAGTCTTGTCCCTCTTTCTTGGTCAGGTCCTTTTCATCCTCTTGGCCTTCTTCATCTGCCTTAAAAAATTCTTGGACAACAAGTACATTAATCATAGTTTCATGTGAAACAATTTCACAATTTAATGCTATAATTATCTGCGCAGTTTGTGGATTTGTATCCACATGGTTGTCTTGTTGTCCAGGCTCGTTGTTTTTCTTGGACATACCCATTGTGTGCATGATCCCAATCAATAGTTTACAATAACTATCATAGTCTCCTCTTCCTTGTGATCACTCACCCTCCAGGCCCAGGCTCAGGCATCCCCTTATCTACTATACAGTTCCTCAGGTGATCCATCTTGCCTTGACAAGGTTTTCTCACATAGGAAGAATTCTAGAGACTTCATTGAGCCTTACATTCGAGGCATCCCTCTGACTTTCTCTGTTGAGGCATCCCTTCGGCTTGTGTTACCTCAACACAACATATTCCAGGTGATCATGGCTTACCACGTGGTTATGATGGCTCAGCAGTAGCCATTTTTCATGCTTTTCAGTTTGACATCCTTCATCTTTCCTTTCTAGACATATCTTTTCTTCTCACTTGTATCACATGTATACATAAATTCACGAGACACCATCATAAATTATGAATTTCAAAATTTTATTGCAAATCTGTCACCTACAGGTTTCCAATTCCACATTTTTTTTTCCATATTTGTTTCACATAGGAAACATATTCACAAGCATGGGACTTTCCTTCTCATAGTAGTTTATCTCAGCAGACAATTGGTATTCCTTATGGGCTTACAATACTACCATATCCAAGACTCTTTCTTCCTGCAATTCATTCTTTACACAACCAAACAAACTGTTATTTTCTCATGTTTATATATATATATATATATATATATATATATATATATTCTCACCACATTTAAAATGTCATCAAAACCTTTATTAAATTGTGCATTCTAATAGTTGCATCACATCTATATAAACATGGATGGAAACATCATCCCTTACCTATGCATCATTTCAACCTACAAAATTTTCAAAATGTAATCCATATATCAATTGACTTTAATGAATGTGCCAACATTATTGGCCACATTCATACCCAATTTACCCTTGCATTGATTTCAAGTTTGCCACACTTTATGATAAACACTTTTCCATGGTGTGTTCGAGCTTAGACAAGCTCTTCACAATATGGCTTATTCATCTTCGTTCATCATTGCAGTTGGACTGTGCTCCTGCTACAGGTTGATCATGATCCCAAGTTGACACATATGAAACTATAAGTTTCTCTTGAATGCACCCAAGCACTATTTATTTGTTAGTAACCAAGGTTCCCACACTCATGGCCACCCAAATTTTCTTTTCTTTGACACCGATACAATGTAAGTGAAATTTCAGAAGGTCCTACTTCCTCAATGGAAGGTCCATTGTCTTCCCTTTATGCAAACATGCATTTCCTCGAAGAAATTCCATGCAATGTGCTAATTATGAGCACCTTTATTCCCATAGAACTAGTCCCCGTGACCACAATCTAACGCAGAGTGATAAACTCTATCTTCCTTAGCTAGCCCAGAGGAACTCTGTTTTCTCTCCATGCAACCAAGAGCTGTGACCTAGGCTCTATTATTTTCAGGCGCTGTCCTGTCAGCTCGTGTATCCAGACGTTATGATCCTGGCTTAATCCATTGTCTACAAATAAATGGTGTAGATCCGTCTTCCTCCAAATCCAACGGCGACAAGGGATTGTAGAACCTCAACTAGCTCGCGATTTAACTCTCCTCTCGATCTCCGCAATGAATACAGGTCGTCCGATATACGATCGGATCCCAAACTCAAAACAACGCTATATTGAGTTTAAATTACAGTTACAGGTCTCGACGTTAACCTGTGTGCATATGTAATCTCTGCAATGATCGCAGGCCATTGATCTTAGCACTTGATTGATTTTAAACCACATGATTTCCAGATAATAATAATTCCAACACATAAGTGTTTGACAGAGAATTCAGATCTTCGATTTGCTAAATTCAACCACAGAACCCAATCACAGTATGAGTTTACGCAACATTAACACATGGTTTCCTTGTAGGTTCATCCCTGATCGTTCACAGATTGGTGGTTCACAGCAATTGCAGAACCCCAATATGCTCTCTCTTTAGTGGAGAGCTCAACCTCCACAATCTGAAAAGTGCTCGCCCGACTCTTTTAATCATCGTGGTTTATCCTCCACCCAGACGAGATCAACAGTGTTGGTTGATTACAGACTGTGAACTAGTACATCCATTAATTTTGCCTCTTCATTCCGCAATGATCCCTGACCGTCAATCTAACTGAGCTACTAGTGTTTGATCCGCTAACTCCAATGGATATTGAAGTTGATTTGATGACTAAGATAGTTTTTCTCTCCGATGAACGACTCACATTCATCTCCTCTGTCAGGTCCTTGATTAACCTGATTCGATCAGGGTTTTCTTCCTGAATCATAATCTACTTGGGTATCCATGGCATACAACTGCCTTTCAATATTTCGTGCATAACATTAATACAATAAAACATTTTTAGACATGTCGTAGCATATATTTATGCACCTCATCACATTATCCTTAATGTTTCCATTAGTGCAACACAAACATATATCGATTGTTTCTACAACAATACAACCATCATCACTATGGTGTCAAAACCTTTACTTTCATCAGCATACCAACTTTCTCATCCCAGAGAAAACATAATACTCTGGAAGAAAAGAATTGAGGGCTCTCTCCTTCTTCCAATTATTTCTACACCGCCTAGGAGTTTTAAGCCCAGTTGAGTTATTTCTAAGGCCTCACTTCCTTTTCTTAATATGGCTTCAACCAAGCCTATTCAGTCAAACATACTCATTTGTTCATTTATTAGTATTCTCTTCATTACATGATGTTTTCAAAATGTAATCGAGGATTCTTATATATATAAGCTTGTAGCTCATTGCTTAATTCTCAGCAGTTATTAAGGTTGTGACTTTGTCCTCTTGGTAGAGTCTTCACACAATTCCTCCACAAGGAACTCCCTCAGCATGCAACTTCCTAATTATTTCATATCCATCATTATCTGTGATGGCCTCAACCTTGAGTTAGTTTCAGTTGTTTCCCAAATATTCCATAAGGAATATAAACATGCATCTTTGTCATGCATCCAAATTATGTATCCACACATATTCTGGTTTTGTTAACTTACATCCATGATGTACTTAACCATAGACATAACCAAAATCTTGTGTGTAGCTTCCATGGGTGTATTTCACAACCTACACACATCTCTACTTTAAAATTAGTCAACACATGATTGTTCAAAATCATTCTCAGGTGATCCTCAAGGCATAATCATTTGCCTCTTATCCTGACAACAGACCATCCTTGCTCATTTACTCTTTAATTTATTTATGTTGGACTTTCCTAGGGAAATGGAGTACATTCCCCTTAAGATATCATTCAAAACAAAAATTTCATGACTCTTCAGAATGGATTCAACCATGTATCCATGGTATTCATTCAATCTTGGCAAGTGCAATGCTTGTCTCTCATTCCACTCATTTAGGAAGTCACTTTAGTATAACTATACTCTTACATTGTACATGTGCATCACTTTCACATTTAATATCATTCATACCTAAATGGTATTTAATATCAATCTTCATATTAAGAAGCTTCACAATGCATTAGATCCATGCACTCAAGCATAAACACACACAACCCAAACGTTCATCATGCAAGCTCATTGCTTGCACCTTTTTACATGTCATCCACACACATGGACACATGAGACTTCTATATACTTCTCCCAAGGATCTTCCAATCATTCTTATGATAAGTCTCATAGGGACACTCAACAATGAGCTTCCCCCTCAGTTGAGAGCTTGCAGTCATATTATTCCTTTAAGCATGTATACACCTATTTGTATACCTGTAAGTGCATGTCTTGCACTTTTTTTTACCTCATCCATTCACATTGCTATTTTAGTTTAAATATTAGTGTTCTTCAATGTAATCCCACTCCTATAGGATTGTACATCATTTTCAAAAAAAACTAGTAGGCTTCCTATGCCACAAACTAGCATGATTCAATGTCGTTGGGGTAAAATCCCAACTAAATTTTAAATATGCATCCTTCTACTCAAGGAACTTATGCAGATGATTTTCGTTTGCCAGTAACCTTATCAACATGTTCATCCTAGCCTTGGTAACCCAAGATTATGTCTATAAAACAACACATATGATTGTAGAGTAAAGTCAACTTCTTTATTTGGCAACATTAGCAACATACAATGCAAATTTCCAAAACATCTATCAACAGTAAAAAGATCTCATTCCTCTCTTCTGTAGAGGTTTACTAATCTTCTTAGGAATGGGTTAAGATAGGGTGTTACCCCTTAAAGTACTCCAAATATATTTTCATATGACTCGTGCACGAGCCCAAGCAGGCCAAGTGTTGTTATTGTGCTCTGATACCAATTTGTAACATACCTGACCCCTGAGTATCTTTCCTAGGGATGGGGCATCAAAATTTCACTCTCCTTAACATTTAAAATCTTTTGTCTGAGGTCTTCATCCTCTTCTACTTACCCATAACATTCTAATGACAACTACCAGGCTCAAATCCTAGCTTTGGGTTGCAAGTTATGGCTTCCCAAAGTTCTTCGGGCGTTCATTGGTTGAGGTCCACGTGGCGTCCATGTGAATCCACCTCACACGTATTGTCTCCAAGTTCCTTCATCCATGGTGGAAGTCCATCCACCGTCCGATCCCACGAATGGACTCAATCTTCATCTAACACACATGCGTCTAACACGCAGACCAACATGAACTTCGACACTTCGACGCTTTGGTGTTGAATGCCTCTTTAAGGTCTACTGATGAGACCTTCTGGAGTCCCGAAGTCTCAAAGTTCTGTAAGCCTTCCATGTGGTTCTGAACTTCGAGCCTTTTGGGTCCCTCTATTATGCTACACCCCAAATCCTCCGAAGTCCCGAAGTCCTAGACTCCCAGAGTTCCGGTCACTTCACCAACCACTTTGGCTAGGCAAGCACGTACCAGGGGATGACATGTAGAAGGGCCACGAGTGACACATGTCACTTTCCAATAGGCATATAGGGTCTACAAAAAGCACAGATCAATCTAACACATGGCACATCGATCGTGGGTCCATGTCACCCTAGTGACGTCGACTTTCCACATCACACCACACTGACAGCCTTTTAACATCCCTCAAATCTCAAGGTCGAGATCCGACCACATGGATCTATAGATCCATGACTAATGTTACTTCACGACTCTGGTCTTCGGGAGTTTTGTGATGCAAACTCCTCTTTTCTCCCGAATTTGGTCAGTGTCGGGCTGACCATAGCCTAGATCTAATAGTTAGGAAAGGTATTGAAGCATCCTTGAATCGACGACTCTCGCTACTTCAGGCTTTGGAGCTTATAGACACACCACACCTCGAATTCCCTGGACTGCTCAGTCTCTAGACTAAGGGATCTAGCGCCACGTGTACCTTGTATATTGACGGATGAGAGGGATCCCAAAGGATCCTTAGATCCACGGTCCACTTTACTTCGTGACTCCGACCTTCGGGATTTCTACGACGCAAACTCAGATTTTCTTCTGGAGTCTATCAGCGTCGAGTTGACCACAACCTAGATATGATAGTTTGAGGGTATCCATGTAACCCTAGAGATATATGGCTCGTAATTTCCACTCAAGGTTCCCTTGGGTCCTGTTGTTGGGCCATTCCTAGAGGGACATCTGTCATTCCAAAACACTCTGATAAGAATGCTTGGCACTTGCCTTTGGTAACCGACGTCTCGTTACCTTGCCACGAAGTTGCCATACTTGGAAATGTCGTCACTTGGCACGTGGGCCCCCACGTGCTCTTGACATGATACATGCGTCCCCACGATCGAACGGTCAAGAGGGGTCTTGAAGGATCCTTAGATGCATGGTCCCCATTACTTCGTGACTTTGAACTTCGGGGGGTTGATGTTATAACACCCCTTTCCTCTCAAAGCAGTTAACGTCGAGCTGACCACATCATAGATCCGATGGTTGGGATAGTTCTTAGGCATCCTCAGATCTACGACCCAGATTAAATTCTCTCTTATGAAGAATACCAAAGTTCACCAAAATCGTGAAGACTGAAGGATTCGAGGGCAAATTCATGGAGGTGGGTAACACTTTCATGACAATCGGATCTCCAAAATTCCGAAAGACGTTTTTTCGGCCAAAATATGTTTTGGCCAAACCTTTGAACATCAAATCAAATGGTATAGTGATGATGCCCTCAATTTTCGTGTAGAAGTTTAGCCAGATGGATTTTTTTTCATTCGGTAACCTCTTTTCAGCCGAAAGTTATTTCTGACTGTTACATTTTTCTGAGCTCTTGGTAAGTGATAGTGGTTTCTTAGCGAGTGTTAGTGAGTGATAGTGAGCTCTTGGAGTAGACGAGTCTGGCGGTTGTGTTAGTGTGGTCGAGCAGTCGTGTTGGCAGTCTTGTGGGCAGTTGTGTTGGTGCGTGGACCTGCAAGTGGATGGGTGGTCGGAGCTGCAGGTAAGACTAAAATTTAGTTTTCAATTTAAATTTAAATTTTTTAAATTTAAATTTTAATTGAATGGAATTTTTTTACTTGGTCATGGGGGGTCAGCTCTGTGGCCAAGCCGTGGGTGTGCCAATAGCTTGGCCACAAGGCTGGCCCCCTGTGGCCAAGTCACAGTCCACGGGTCGTAACTTGGTCGTGAGGGGCCAACCCTGTGGCCAAGTTGGGGGCACGCTAACGACTTGGCCACAGGGATGACCACCCACGGCCAAGTCACAGGGTTGGTGCACGGTCCTGCGGGCGGACGGGCGGTCGGAGTTGCAGGTAAGACTAAAATTTAGTTTTCAATTTAAATTTAAATTTTCATTGAATGAAATTTCTGTACTTGGCCATGGGTTGTGACTTGGCCATGGGGGGCCAACCCTGTGGCCAATCCGTGGGCACGCCCACAGCTTGGCCATAGGGTTGGTCCCCCACGGCCAAGTCACAGTCCATGGGCTGTGACTTGGACTGTGACTTGGCCATGGGGGGCTAGCCCTGTGGCCAAGATGTGGACGTCCATGGTACCATGTAATATTTATGTTAATTCTATATTTGTTAATTAGTATTTATGTAATATTTATGTTAATTCTATATTTGTTAATTAGTATTTAATTGCATGGCATAGTTTTATATTTCTGTTAGTTTTAGATTTAGTATATTTTTGTGTAATATATTTGTTAATAAGTTTTTAATTACACAATATATTTCTAATTAGTATATTTAATTACAGATTATGTCAATTTTAGTTTTTTTTAGTTAGTATTTAGATTTTATATTTACAAATTTTTTTCTTTTATTTTATATTTTTATCTTTTTCTTTAAATATAAATATGTTCTTATAAATAATTATGTAAATATAACAGATCTATAAATATAATTGATCTGTAAATATAGATATATCTTAGTACAATTATATCTAACTACATTGAATTATAAAGCATTTACTACCAATAAAAACATTTGTTAATTAGTATTTAATTAGAAAGCATATTTTTATATTTATGTTAGTTTTAGATTTAGTATATTTTTGTGTAATATATTTGTTAATTAGTTTTTAATTACATAGTATATTTTTAATTAGTGAATTTAATTACACAATATGTTAATTTTAGTTTTTTTAGTTAGTATTATATTTTATATTTACAATCTTTTTCTTTTCTTTTATATTTTTATCTTTTTCTTTAAATATAAATCTATTTTTATATTTACAAATAAATCTATCTGTAAATATAGATATATCTTAGTACAATTACATTTAACTACATTGAATTATAAAACATTTACTGCCACTAAAAACAAATTATACATACAATTACATGAATTATACATAATTTACTGCCACTAAAAACAAATTATACATCTAAGTTCATCTATTGGATTATAAATTGAAATCTTAGATTAATTATATTACTCTGAATCTATCATTCAAAATTACAATTTAAACAATTTAAACTAACACTGAGTGATTCTTGATCAATTAGATTTCTACATATACAAAATCATTTGATAATTTGAGTGCCCAAAAAATATACATATAATTGTTGCACATTGCTGTCTATCTTATAATTTATAATGAAATATTTATGAAATATACATACAATGAAATATTTTTAAAACATATATATATATATATATATATATATATATATATATATATATATATATATATATATAATGGGAATACAATTTAAAAATTACATGTTTATACGTTCAAATTATACACACAAGCAATAAATTTATAAACAATATGGATTTAGTGAATTTGATATAGACATTTAACAATCAAATATTAAGTTTTTAAATTTGATATAGACATTTACAAATCAAATATTACGTTTTTAAATTTGATATAGACATTTAACAATAAAATATTAAGAATAGACTAAGCATTTAAGTGCTTAGTTTGTTCCTGAGCAGTCGGCCAGGAGTCTAATCGACTATCTTTCACTCTGGTGTTAAAGATTTAGATTCAAATGCCCTACTTTTCTGGGCATAGATAATTTCTTATTAAAATTGGTTGGTCATTCACCATTCTAGACTTAAAATAACACATATGTGAGTAGTTTTGATGGATTAACATACGGATCAAGTGAGAATGGTACCTGAATGACATGGTACCCCTAAAATCTAAAAAATGTTGGTGCATTGTATTTGCTTAGAACTTGTAGAAGTCAAACTTTATGAAGGAATGATTCTCGAGGTGTGACAAGGCTAGTAGGAAACCAAAAAAACAATGGTATCCATTATAAAACTATAATTGAGACATAGGATAAAAAATGTAACAACAATTTTTACTTGAATAGGATAACAATTTTTACTTGAATCATGGAAACAACAATTTTGGACATAGAATAAAAAATGTAAGAGTATGGGAGAGAAGTGTTGGAGTTACTTCACACACACCTAGGATTTATTTTTCCTAAGGTTTTTCCTTATTTATTAGTCATAATTAGTCATTATCCAGTCTCTTATATTTTAGGGGAGAATATTCCACCTGAAGAATATTCTCTTTCAATTGACACTTCAGTTTGACTAGTTGAGTTGAGTTTAGATGCTACATTGGTTTTTTCACCATGTAACATTAGGATCATTACCGGCTAATGCACACTTGCCTTGGGATCATCACCATACTGGTGCATTACCCTTGATTCCATGAGTTAACTACTCACTACTCTCTGTTCAGCCAGTTAATCGAAGACTAGTTGACTAGTTAACTCAACTAGGTGGTAGTTTACTCCTGTAACTGCCTGAGAGACTAGACTATGTTGCTGTTCACTCTTGTAATTGTTGGTGTGTGTCCAGATCACTCTATACCACCACTATGGCTCATTAGTTACTCATGTATCCTATAACTATTGTAAATTATTCACTCTTTGAGTGTAGAATACAGTTAATGCGAATTCTTCCATTCTTTCTCTCTTGCTTCTTCTTTCTCAATATCTCTCTGCAAATGTGTGTATTATTTTCTAGATAGATCTATTTTTTGCAGGTTCAACACATTTACATGGTATCAGAGCCGATAGACTGCTAAGCAAAATCTATACCAAATTATTTTTGCAGGTACTGACGATTGAAGAATGTAGAAAAGATGGAATTTATGTTTTACTCACCAATAATACTTCTTACACTTCATAACTATTTGGAGTGGAAGCCAGAGATTATACTTCTTCTCAGAAGTAGAGGCTTATACCAAATAAACATGGAAATGGAAGTAGATCCTCATTCTGCCGATGAGAAAAATAACTTTCTCAATAGACAAGATATAGCCATAAGAAGTATCTGCATATTTGTTTCTCCCGAACTTTTCCATCAAGTATATGAAGAATCACAAGAATCAAATCCAAATGAATTATGGACCAGAATGGAGGTTCTATTTTGGAATAAAGAAGATTGTGAAGATTTCATGCAGGAGGTTGAATAGATAGAGCCAGAAGAGAAACCATCAGAAGATCAAGCCTCTTATTATGAAGAGTCTTCTGCAAAAGTATTTGCACAAAGTTGTATTACATTAATTGAAGATGATTTATATTCCATTTCATATTTATTTTCTGAAATTCATGTGGAATATATATGGCATGCATCTCAGGAGTCACATGCAGACACTTTTCCATGCGCAATGCATGCATCTCAGGAGACAAAAAGGGAGCCACACACATCAGAATCCACTCTGATATTTTTTTGAGCATAATTTGCAGAAACAAATTGGATATTTGAATTCCTCTTGGGAAAATATCCAATTTCAAAAAACAAATCATCCAAAATGGAGTCCGGGAAGTGAAGTTATGATCGTTTTAAAATCAACAAAATTTCAGCATTCTTCTGGAAACGGCCGCACAGTTTTCAAAATTTCATCCAAAATTTATTTGGATATTTTTCATTACAAGAAGAGAAAGTGTATATGTGTGCACATCTCAATGGTGCATATACTTCATCAAATCCGTGCATACATCTACATCTTCAACAAAATCGTCAACGAGCACAAACTTGCACAGTTGCGAGGTCTTGTTGGAGTGAAGGACACAGTTGCTTAGCAACTGATTTTGTTCCTTCTCATTTTAATTTTTATTTTGCATTGTAATTTGAGGGGGGGGGCGATTCCCATGAGGTTTTCTCTCTTTCCTCACTTTATTTCAGTGTATATTTTGTATTTGGGTACCTAACATGGCCTCGTTGTCGGGACCCATTCTTTATTTTCACCATAGTGATGTTCAGGGGGGGTGTTGGAGTTACTTCACACACACCTATGATTTATTTTTCTTAAGATTTTTCCTTGTTTATTAGACATAATTAGTCATTATCCAGTCCCCTATATTTTAGGGGAGATTATTCCACCTGAAGAATATTCTCTTTTAGTTGACACTTCCATTTGACTAGTTGAGTTGAGTTTAGATGCTGCATTGGTTTTGTCACCATGCAACATTGGGATCATCACTAGATAATGCACACTTGACTTGGGATCATCACGATACTGGTGCATTACCCTTGATTCCCTGAGTTAACTCCTCACTACTCTCTATTCAGTCAGTTAACCGAAGACTAGTTGACTAGTTAACTCAGCTAGGTGGCAGTTCACTCCCGTAACTACCTGAGAGACTAGAGTAGGTAACAATTCACTCTTGTAACTATTGATGTGTGTCCAGATCACTTTATACTACCACTATGGATCATTAGTTACTCATGTATCCTATATCTATTGTAAATTATTCACTCTTTGAGTGTGGAATACAGTTAATGAGAATTCTTC
This sequence comes from Picea engelmannii, assembly GCA_009831015.1. Lineage (NCBI taxonomy): Eukaryota > Viridiplantae > Streptophyta > Pinopsida > Pinales > Pinaceae > Picea > Picea engelmannii. The sequence goes on from ML780088.1 coordinate 708,514, forward strand.
CATTCTTTCTCTCTTGCTTCTTCTTTCTCAAATTCTCTCTACAAATGTGTGTATTGTTTTCTAGCTAGATCTATTCTATGTAGGTTCAACACATTTACAAGAAGTAGTAGGCATAAAAGTTACTTGAATTATATGACTCTTCATAAACTTATCGTTCTATATATGTGATATATTAACCCAATCGCTTAAAGTATGTGATCCAAATCAGACCTTTGGTATAACTAGCTCTTATATCTAGAACACTAAGACATATTACTATAACATAGTACATTCTAATATGTTATGACATATTACATTGTAATATGTTATGAAGAATCTGCATTAATATAACACTCAATAAATAGAAACAAACTTTGAAACATAGGCAGTATATTCACTGAAGTCATTCCCTCAACCTCAAGAACAAATACACCGAAATATGTAGCAGTCACTTTGCATTGATAGCGAAATTGATAAAAGATGGACCAATATTTCATGTCAAGGCCTCATTTACAAAGTTAGAAGAAAGAATAGTTTTAAATATATTTCACAGTTTACATTTTATAGTTTACAATTTGTTTGAATTATGTGAATCTCAATAAACTTATCGTTCTATATATGTGATATATTAACCCATTTGCTTAAAGTATGTGATCCAAATTAGACCTTTGGTATAACTAGTTCTTATATCCTGAACACTAAGACATATTACATTGTAATATGTTATGAAGAATCTGCATCAATATAGCACTCAACAAATAGAAAAAAAAGTAGTGAAACATAGGTAGTATAATCACTGTAGTCATTTCCTCAACCTCCAGAATAGATACACCAAAATATGTAACAAAACACAATGAAAATCCCATAGCATAAATGCAATTTGAACTTGCATCTTCATTCAAGAAAGTAAAATATGCAATTTGAACTTGCATCTCCATTTAGAAAGTCAAAAGATTCAAAAATTCTTGTGATTAGTGGCCTATACCTTAGATTGAGACTCTGTACACACTTAACTATATTGTAATATTCACATAGCTCATACGGGTAAGATATGAAGTTGATTCCATTGCTTTAGCTCTCTCTTAATCAGAGTAAGTAAAACCCATATGTATTGGATAAGAGTATATACCCTTTGAAAGACCCTTGTTAATAATCTATTACCCTTTGAATTTACAGAAGCATTTGGTTGAAGATAATGTTCTATTACCCCTTGGATCAGATAGTAGTTGAAGATGGTGATCTATTACCCTTTGTATTTACACAAGCATTGGAATCACATACCAGTGTAATATGGGTGTTGATACTTAGTGACATTTCTTTCTAGTGACATCCCATGTAGTTAATAAGAGATAAGATTAATATCACAATACATATTGATTATGGTAAATATGTAACATGATATCACCTTGTTGAACCTTAAGCTAAGTTGTTCTTGTATTACTGATATCATAGTAATGGAATGACTCTATTCCCCTTGTATTACAAGTTAATCTATTGCCTTTAGTTCTTATTATATATTGTCCTTTGTAGTTAATAGTTATGTTGTTTTCTCCATGACCTTATGTTATATCTCATACAACAACCTTTAACTGTAACTAGACAAATAGGACAGAGGTTAGTAGTATCCCTATTCAATGGACTTTCTTCCTTATAGTGATCATTGTTCTGGTACTATGATGAGATTCATAGTATGTAATGTTATGGATTTAATGAGAATCAATATCATTGGATAATACACAATGAGATATTCAAACCAGTGTAATCAGTAGCTCATAATCATATACATTACTCATATCAGGAAGTTGTACTCATAGTTAGTTTTGTACTAATTTCCATATTCAAGTAATGTTAATAAGCTAAGCTAATCCACAATCAATGGTAATAAGATAAAGCTAACCCACAATCAATCATGAAGGCAAAGAAGAATTTGTTTGCTCAAAGAGGAGAAAAAAACACAAAATTCTTCCATATATCTATCATTCAATGAAGGCATCACAATCACATCACATATTCAAAAGATAGACAGGGCAACAATGTGGCAGAACATGCTGACATAGAATAAGATTTAGTCAACTTCTTTCAGAATAAACTCACTAAACTAGCAACAAAGTGAAGGTCAACTATTCTACCACACTTTATAATAATGCACATCCTCTTCTGCAATCTGGGTACATTATTGTAGCAAATCTGTAGCAATAATTCCTATAGAAAATCTGGGTACATTACATGCTAAACTATTGCCTTGCTATTTCTATGGCAAGGAAATGGACATTGGGGATATTGACCTAAATTCCATTTATTTTGCCTACTAGCATCAAGACTTGAATTTGGTCGCTAAGAAATAGGCTCAGCTTCTGAAGGACTCGTTGATTCATAATAAAATTCTTAGCAACCCAACAACAAAAATAAAAGATATGCCCTATGTTCTTTCTATAAGAATTAAATTCCTCTTCCTTTGCTCAACCTAAAAAACCTAAAAATAAATAAAAAGAGGTTGGAAAAACAACAAACAACTTCTTAAATATCTGGACGAGTTTTTGGTTAACATGCTTTCTCACTAATTTTTATGGCCCCAAATCTATCCATGAAAAGCTTCATTTTCTTGACTGCATTCAAAACCTGTAACCCCATAATCAATAATGATCAATGGCTTATTGGTGGATACTTCAACATAATTACTTCTCTGAATGAAAATAAAGGAGGCATAAGAAGGCTCAACAATGACTCCCAATCCTTTGTTGATACCATCCAATCCCTCAACCATCAATGACTTTCACACTTAGAACAAACGTATAAGAGACCAAAACTAGGTGGTTTCAAGACTCAATCGCTTGGGACACATGGGCCTCAGTAGAAGACTCCCACCTTCACTCCAATGCTTTATTTTGGGATGAAAAATGACAACAACTTCCTCCTTTCCACCACAATATGAAAATTCTTTCGAATGGATGTGAGTATAATTTTCAACTTCTTCTATCTGGCCCCGGCCACGACTTTATGTTGCATCTTAGCTAGAAAATGTTTGACTGGATGTAATTTTGAACTGCATCATAAAGTAATGATGTCATCGATTTAAAATTTAATTAGATGACAGATTTCTTCCATCCAACCAAAATAACATTTCTATTAATTTTGTTTTATTTTTTTTTCTTTCTTCATAATTTTTGTTGGTCAATGTTGGAGATATTAACTCGTAATTGTCTTGTTCTTAAGTTTTCATGAATTTCCAAAGGACAGATATTGAGTGGAGATGTTGAAACGAGATTCTCCAAACATTCCTCACAAATGCTCTAGGCTCTCCCAGGAAGGAAGAAGATGAACCCCTTCTTCGACTGAAACTCCAAGTGATCAACGACAATCTCGTCAGAGAAGATTATCAAACGAGTCTGTGAATACATCAACTTTAGAATGTACTCAAGAAAGTGTTGTGGATGCAACCTTCTTAGATAGGTTGTGCATTGATACTCCTACACCTGAGAATGTAGGGAATACCTCAGGACAAGAGAATATTTTTGGTAATTTTCTTTGATTTTGTTTATTTTTGTTGTATTTTTGTGTATTTAAATTTATGTTAAGTTAAATGTTGTAATTACTTTCAAATGTGTGTGTAGACAATGATTTTAAAGCAAGAGGTGACAATGAAAGACAGAGTGGGTGTCACAAAGATTTTAATGTTGGTGAAAAGGGTGAAGGTGGATTTAGGAGGCCGCGTTATCAAGAAACAAAAGATTACATGGCTACATCCACCTATCCTCCGGATGTTAGTGATGAAATTCCCTGGGAAGAGATTACTAAAGCAATGACCCTTGAACGATGGTCAAGTGTTAAAAGGAGGTTGGAAAATGGTTTGGAGGTCTTGAAACTTCATCAGGAGAGTAAACAAAGCTTGAAGATTGTTTTACATTCATTGAAAAACTTTATGGACACATATCAAAATATGGGGCCAACCACTGACAGTATTATCGATCTAATGAGGTGACGAAATTCATAGGTGATGAGCCCTGATAAATGGGAAGCAGTAAAAAATAAAGTTTAAAAAAAAAACACAATTTCGATGTTCAATTTCAAAGATGGGCCAAAGAGGAAGATGTTGAAGGTACAATATTTTAAGCACCTCAACATTGGAGGACATCTGTACAACAAATTTTTGGCAGAATATGAGAAATTTTCGTGGAACGATGAGGTTCCACACTATTTTGCAAGACACTTTTATGCAAAGTTTTTCATAGACATGCACCATGATTATACTAGTCTACCGTTCGATTATTATGGGACTGGTAAATGCTGAACATATGATCGAAAATTGGCATATTGAAATGAGACATTGAAGAGACATCCACGACCTTTAGTATCTTGCTCAACATGATAATTTTCTTCACATTCAGAGTTGCGAGTTTCATCAGAGGTTGACAAAGAGGATATGAATAAAATTACAAAAAATTTGGAAGTTATTTTTTATGGTGTTGATGTTGGCTTGAACCGTCAGCGAGAGGAAGCCAATTCCCGAGCTATATTTGTTTATAAAATAGATGTGAAGTTAGATACCATGTCAGTAGAATATCTTAAGACGTATGCAAAAAAAATTCATGATGGTTGGAAGAAGGTCATTCAGAATGATGACCCGAACAATAGATTGGTATGTGTTCTAGTTAGTAAATCTTTTATGCATTTTAGGATAGTTTACTTCTAATTCTAGATTTAGATACATATCATTGTATCTATAGAAATAATTGAGTTGTTATTTTCATTAATTGTAGTTTGGAGATATGTTAAATGAATCTCCAATAAATAGGGGACTTGATTCCACAAGTTTAAATTTGGATGGGTTGAATAAAGTATGTGTTTTCTAATATCCACAGATGAGCACTTTAGTTGTCTAATCTCCAATCTTTTGAATAAGATCAACAACATTTATAATTTTGTATAAATGTGAACACATTGAATCCTAGATTTAATTCTTAGTTTTGTTGTTCACAGATCCCTATTCCAAATCCTGCTACTTGGGAAGGCTTGTCTCAATTCTCATTGAGAGAGTTTGAAGAGGGTGAGAGTTCACAGGTATCATTGCATATGTTAAAATCATTTAAATTTAATATGCTAAAATCATTTAAATTTAATTTTCAAATTTTTAAATTTGAAATGTGTTATATAGGGTAATGTGGAGAAGAGAGTACCTGAGAGTGTGCTTGGGAGGGAGATTGGGATTGAGGAGGAAGTAGAGGAAGCACCTATACTTGGGGTGAATGTGTCAATTCATGATTATTCATATATGCATGTTCATTGCACATTAGTGAATTTTGATTTTCTTTTATGTTGGGGTTTTATATAAAAGTGTTCAAACTTATCTTGAATAAGCTCATATTTTTTTTCTTTTATCAAATTTTTCTTTTCTCAAATTTTTAGTTTAGTCTTTCTTATTCAATGCTTTGATCAATTCTTTTGAAATATATAGAACCCCTATATAAGATTATCGTTGTCTTAAATGATACATTCAAATTTATTTAAGTTTAGATCATCATGAAGAACTAATTTTGAACTTGAACATTTGATTATTTGAGAACAGACTCTATCCTACATTAGAAAAGGGGAAGTTTCTAAATTATCTTTGATTGCATTCCTTGCCTTCTTGTCCAAGAATGGTGTAGTATAGACATTTGTGTTTTCTATATACAAGGAAGTGAATTCCTTATTGTGAGGATATTGTCAAACTCTTAACTAAATTGGTTACTAACCCTAAAAACTCACATTCAAGTAGATTTACAAATAAGATATATATATATATATATATATATATATATATATATATATATATATATATATATATAAGCTAGCTCACACATAATTTCAAAGAGCATTTGATTATATGTAATATGAATATATCCCAAAGATGAAATATTTAAATGGTTTTTGAAGAATGACTTAATATATGTGTAAATTTGTGTTTTCTTCATGTACATGAAAGATTATATGAGAACATCTATTCCACCGCAGAAAGAGCAGATAAGTATTTTTTGTATTTTCCGGAAGAATAGTTTTTAAAATGAAAATTTGTGAACTTTCATAGATATAAGTAATTTCTTGGAAGAATGATTTAATATAGAGATTTATGAGTCATTTAATTTGAAAGTCCATTATGGAATTTGATTATATGACCACTGCAGAAGAAGAGATAAGTGTTTTACTACTGAGGAGATTAGTATTTTACTGTTGAGTAAATACGACCAAATAATATCTCTTGGAATGATAATTTCACCTGAAGGATTTGAGACTTTATCCACAAGGATATAAGTATTTCAATGGAAGAATGACTTAATATGGAGATTTGTGAACTTTTTTCATACACATTTCTATATTTATTTTCAGATTACTATCTAACTCTGAATACAATTTTTTTTTACCAATAATACATTTTTTCTCTTTAAATTATTTTAAGATTTTACAAATTGTTTAAATCATGTATGCTTAATGTGGAGAGTAACTATTTTGGAAGTTTTGAAACTTTGTGAGGGAAAATCTTAAATTTGTTTAACTGTGGTTGGGTATGTTATTATTTCTTATCGTTTAATTAATATTTAGTTAAAGTATATATGCTAATATGTGTTATTTGTTTTTTTTAATTAATTTTTTTTATTGTTACACAAGTCTAAATTATATTTGGTGGAAAATATGTTTACATTATATTCGGTGGAAATGAGTATGTTGGAGAATGAGACTTAACTCTTTTGGTATGTATGCCAATTTTTCTTTAATCACAACTTGTTTTATTTATTTAAGTCTAAAATGGTACATGTGTATATTTTATTTTAAATTTGTACATAAATGTTATTGTAAATTTTTAATTTTTAAATTTTGTTTAATTTTGAATGTTTGAATTGTAAATTTTTAATTTTTGAATTAATTTTTATTTTTTTTTCACGTTTGAAATGCGGGTTAAATGGCTTAAAGTCCAGAATTTTAGAGTTAAATGTCTTAGTTTTTGTTATCATCCTAAAATGGATGTGGAACCTATGTATTTGGCAGTGTAACTATTCAAACTTTGATTATATATATATATATATATATATATATATATATATATATATATATATATATATATATTTTTTTTTTTTTTTTGAATTCAAAATATCAATTTATTGTTTCATATTTGATTTCTCTTATATTGTTTATATGATACTGTTAATTTATGTTAATTTCTCAAAATATCAATTTAATGTCTCAAATTTGATTTCTCAAAATATTAATTTATTCAAGAAAATGTGAAATAAAAATTATAGTTTCTCACTTAGAATTTAATTTTTGTTAGATTTGGAAATATGGTTGAAAATAGTCAAAACAAGTCATCACACGGGCTATATTTTCTTTCACACCACTATTATTTTATAGGATTTGTTCAATGAGAGTTTCACTATGAATCTTATAAGACTTTGTTCTTATTTTAGTAATATTGATTTTCTTCTTTAAGCTAGTTATAATATAAATATGGTTTTCATATTCAAACTTTTGTCTTTATAGGACATTAATTTTGTGTTTTCTCCATTTCTTCATTGCATCACAATTTATGTTCCATAAATGGTAGGCTTGTGACGTTTCCATTTCACCAATAGATATCTCTATGAAATTAAAATGATGAGAGTCTCTATCTTTACTCTGTCAATGTTGAAATAAAATTGCTTTGTTGTTAATCCATTAGTCTATTAATCACCAATACTAATGTAAGAATATTTTTGTTTTGGTTTGGTTCAAGACTTGGAATGATAGATTGTGGTGGTCTGACCAATGCTCAAAGGTGTCTGCACTAAGCTGATGAAAAAAAGTGGCAAGGTTGTTTGTTTTGAACTTTAATGTTTTGTATAGTCTCCTTCTTACAATGCATTAAATTAAGCATCAACATTTTAAATACTTTCCTACTATGTATTAATTTAAATGCTTCATTTTATGTTATAGGCTATCAAAATTCAACATAATCATGTGTACGAACTAACTAAGAAAATTAGTGTAACAATGGGTTAGAAGACATAGCAAGAAAGAATCACTTGAACAAATGGAAGAATAAAGAAAACCACTATAAATATTACAAAGTAAGAGAGACATGGTCTCACATTTACATCAACATCTCAATGAAATGTTTTAATGGTCTTTGAAGGGTAGAGTTGTGGTATTTCCATTTCACCAATAGAGATCTCTATGAAATTAAAATGATGAGAGCCTCTATCTTTACTATGCCAATGTTGAAATAAAATTGTTTTGTTGTTAATCTGTTAATCACCAATACTAATGTAAGAATAGCTTTGTTTTGGTTTGGTTCAAGACTTGGCTTGATAGAGTGTGGTGGTCTGACCAATGCTAAAAGGTGTTTGCACTAAGTTGATGGAAAAAAAGTGGTAAAGTTGTTAGTTTTGAACTAATGTTTTGTATATTCTCCTTCTTACAATGCATTAAATTAAACATCAAACTCTTAAATACTTTCCTACTATCTATTAATTTAAATGTTTCATTTTATGTTATAGGTTATCAAAATTCAACATAATTATGTGTACGAAAGAACTAAGAAAAATAGTGTAACAATGGGTTAGAAGACATAGAAAGAAAGAATCACTTGAACAAATGGAAAAATGAAGAAAGCCACTATAAATATTACAAACTAAGAGAGACATGGTCTCACATTTACATGAACATTTTAATGAAAAGTTTTCCCATTAGAACAACTATGAGAAAACTACAAAGATGATAAGAATAGCTAATAAAAGCACAAAAAGAGATATAAGAGATATTGAGATCACTCATGTRATATATATATATATATATATATATATATATATATATATATATATCACATGAGTGATCTCAATATCTCTTATATCTCTTTTTGTGCTTTTATTAGCTATTCTTATCATATATATATATATATATATATATATATATATATATATATATAATCATTATATTTCATTACAGTCTTTCATCTTTATCATCACTAAACATGAATATTTTATCACTATTCACCATCTTAGTCATGTAAATATTTTGTCTTGTCTTGATTTTACTTGCACTATGTTTATTTATATAAAATATTGGTTGAAATAATTTCAATATACTATTTTCTTGACTTCAAAACAAGTCATCAAATTTTATAGTTTTTTATGAAATTTCATAATTCAAAATATTCAAGAAAATGTGAAATAAAAATAAAAATTTATAGTTCATCAAATTTTATAGTTTCTTATGAAATTTCACAATGAAATATTCAAGAAAATGTGAAATAAAAATTATAGTTTATCACTTATAATTTACATTTTGTTTGATTTGAAAATATGGTTGAAAATAGTCAAAACAAGTCATCAAAATTAATATAAGTCCAACAATGAAAATAGTCAAAACAAGTCATCAAATTTAATTAAGTAAGCGATCTTCATTAAAATTTATATTGATATTAAAATTTATCAAAATTTAAAGTTTTTCTAAGCCATCAATAGTCCCTTATAATGACATGAAAATGGGTCCTAGTTTTGATATGAAGTTATCTTCTTCATATGAAAAAGTATTTAACAATCAAATTGCAAATAATGAAAGAATTTATCCTATATGTAGTAAATTGATTACATGCATTAAAGGATTTGTTTATACGATTTTGATAACTTTTAGGATTAAAGTATAATCATCCAAAGTATAGTTCAATTTAGGTTCCCTAGATACAATCCATAGTTTCTTCCTTGAAATTGTAAATAAGACTTGGTAAACTTTATAATTCATAAAAAATATAACTTTTCTTAATTGAATAGAACATGAAAGTAAACTAAACTGGAAATGATTCTAAAATCCTAGATATTCATAAATACATATACTTTCAATGCAAAATAAAAAAAATTAGAATGTACATGTCACTTGTTTAAAGAAATCGTAATGGTATTCCATCTTCAATTATTCGTTCATAATCGGCTTTGGACATTTTCCATTTTCTAACTTTTGTTTTTTTTCTTAATTGAACTTATATTAACTTTATGCGCGCTAACATACCAAATGACTATATTGACAACTTGTGACATATTAGTCTTGAAAGTGAACATGAGTATCGGTTTGATGGGTTTCCTAAAAAAAATATCATTTCAAACAATGGATCATCTTTCATATATAAAACCGTTATCATCAAAATATTCTAATAACCTCATCTTTTGTTTTGTGCATCGCATCAAATAATAATTTACATTTTCAGTGTTGTCTATAGGTGCAAACATGATAAAGACATCTCCTGCAAATAATTGGATATATTGGACAACAAATAGTTTGTGTTAGATTATCACAAAAGTACATCTATAAGTTATTTAAGAAAATTTAAACATAAAAATTACCTTCTCTAACAAGATCAGAAACTCTATCGCCATCAAATGACACTGTAGTTTCATTTGATTCCATCTCCTCTGAGCTTGCAAGTGTCATTTTCTCTTTTATATTAAGTTCGGTATGTCTTCAATCTTTAACATATTCTGCATTTTCGTTTTCGCAAATATCTATGGATTTTGTGTCCTCTATGCAAATTGAACAAAAACAAGACTCATTTATTCTATCAAATGCAAACACATTTTGATAACGTTTTGTTTTAACTGAAAGTATTTTTCATGTCCCATGTATTGTACCGACCTCATATGAGATTGATCTATTTACATCTTGGATTCCAACATACCAAAAAAAAACCTGCATAAGACAAAAACTTGTTAACTTGAAATTTCTCAAGAAAATGATTGAAGATTGAATATAAATTTGAACATGTTCAAATAAAAATATCTTGTGTACATGTGTAACATGTATATATAGACACACCTGCGCACATCCCTTGACGGATTGTTTTCATGGCTTAGTGCCATTTTGCACCATTCAACAACTTGATCAATGGATTCAAATCGATTGGCATGAGGGTTCATCTGATACCTTCAAAGTGCTCGTTTTACACATGCCCTTGCACCATCGTGCTCTCCTTTTACATGATCAGTCTAAAAAAATTTTCCAACAATGTGTAATGTTTGATTTTTTATGAAGATGACATAACCAATAGAATGATTGTGAAGATTTGAACTGATCTTCACACTCATCTGAGCATATCCAATGTCGATCGAATATGATTTTGTGTTCTTTCAATGAATCATAAAATTTATCAAAACAATGTTGTACATAATATGTGTTGTGTGTTCGATCATCACTTATATAAAAATGATATTATTTAATAACATGTCGATTGTCGTTGGTGCTTTATATGTTATCAAGACTTCGTTGATAATGTCTATATAGAATGTGGAAAAGTATTGTGACTTGATGAGAATGATAATATTCACTATGTATTTTTTTTTTTGTGCAGCAAATGTGTAATTCTCTGCAAAATCAACTACAGACAAAATTGTCCCTGGTTGAAACACTTTATGGGATTGTTTGAATTGTAGGTCTTGCCATCGAGCTCTATGTGAATGCTTGGTGTATTTATAAATGTCTTCCTCAAACTTCTTCAAAAAATCTATCACACAGATTTTATCTACTCTCAAATCAATCCTTTTGGAAATAAAATTTGAATAATGTGAAATCGTGTTGTTGATATATTCATATCTCTTTCAATTGACTGTTGTATTAGAAAATGATTGATCATTCATATCAATGTGATACTTTGAGTGAAACAAACTTAGATATCCACAACGATCACATTTCTTTCCACCAACACATTTTTTTTGTAAAATAATTCATCACCTTCTCTTTCACATAGAATTTCAGATATAAAAGCACAGAATGTGGAAGAAGGAGGTGAACTTGGCCATAAATCTTTACCAAAATCAAGAAAATTTTCGTAATACAACTCAAATTCCACATGATAACGACAACAACAAGTGTCACGAACAATGATGGGTCTAACAAACCATGGTTTTCTGTTGCACAAATGTATTGATGGAAATTTTAATTTTTTTGTGCTCTTCTTTGAACTTATTGAACAATTCTATTTGTGTCATTGGCAATATATGTTTTGGATTTTCTTCATATTTTTTTCATGCTATTCTTTGTCACAACACATCCCTTGTATGTGGTGAAACACAAGATTCTGCCAACCAAAAATTGCGGGCCAATTCTTTAACATTCTCTACAAGTCTATTTTTGTAGGGTTGTCTAGAAATCACTGTCCAACAAGCCAGTTCATCATTTGCATCTATTTGCAATCAAAATTTTCTATGTTTGTACAATGTTTTTCTTGACGTTTCAATCGTTTTTTCCATGTGTCATGTCAAACAATCTTTTATATTGCTAGATGAAACAACTGTTGTTTGTATCGCTCTACGTGCAACACTGATATCTTTTTTTCGAGATTTTCCAAAAGCTTTTAATACACTAGCTATATTGTCAAAGACACTCGGTTTCACCTTTGTATCTTTTGTCGACTTTTGAATACCCAATAATGATGTAGTTTCTTTTAACTTTCTTGACTTTATTAGACATAGTAAAATTTGAGCTTGTACTGTTACTCATTCATGTTTGAAAAAAGTATTATACATATTCTTAGTTCGATATCTTATATAATTCTTAGCTTCTTTCTTCCCAAATTTGTCACTATCAACATTTCCTAATATTTCATCATCAATGTTGATAGATTTTCCTACATAATTCAATTTAAAGTTTATATTAAAAAACAAAACCTGAACATAAATTCACTAAACTATATACAAGTGTTCATCATGTATTATCTAAATTTATGTACATAACTATAGGTGATTCGTCTTCTTCTGCAATTTTGGTTTCAACGTCTTCTGCTTCAATTTCAGTTTCAACGTCTTCATTGACATTATAAGACAAATCTGTTTATGTTTTTTGAAAAACATCAAATCGTAATTACAATCAATAATATTTTAAATTTGAATTTTATACTTTTAATATAGACAATATGTGCATGCATACCTTGTTGGACTTCTTCTTGTTGAAAATCTTTATTTACATTTTCATTGTTTCTTTCTTCAATATTTGCGCGTTCTCGTTTATTTCTCCAATAATGCTCTTTCCTTTAATCATTATGGTGAGTTTCATCTCGAGTGCGATCAAATTTTCTCTTGCACAAACTTTTATTTCCCATGATATCTGTAAAAGTTATGTTCAACAAAGACTTTACCTTGAAAAAATGCTCAACATTTATTTTTCAACATATAAATTTTTATTCCAATAAAAATTTGAACAAACATCAATTACCTTATTCAACAAAAACAAAAAAGATGATTCGAAACTTTATTTAGGTGCTCTAAAAAACCATCAAACAAGCGATGAATTGTGTTAAATGTGTTCGTTCAAAACTTTATTTTTACGATTTGGCGCGAAATGAAACGATACGATGTGTCTCTTCATTTTTTCCAGCCGACAGAATTCGCTCAACCATTTTTCGGCCGAAACAAGGTTTTTTTGACGGAAAACTGTGGAAACCGTTTAATTTTTATGGATTCTGTTAGAATTTAGTTTTTCGGCCGAAAACTAGAAATTGGGACTGTATCAAGAAACCAGAGAATTCTCCCAAGCTTACCTAAACTTTGGAGGTTGCGGACTCCTGCAAATACTCAGAATTTGCTTTCGAAAATGACACCAGCATTTTCAAAATTGAATCTACTTTCAATTCCTATAATTTGTTTTCATTTTCATTATTTTTTATCTAATTTTATTTAATTTTTAAAAAAAGTCACTCCATAATATTTTCAGTTTCAGTGAAATGAAATATCCATATCTCTAAAAATACTTAGAAAAAATTATATTCATAATCTTCAAACTGTTCTTTTCAAAAGGGTATTTTTAGATTTACTTTTAAGTAAAAATTAAGATAGATACAAGGTGGGGAAAAACATGTGTTTAAAATCTCCAAAGCTTGGTCAACTTCAAAAAATTCTAGAAATTATAACATTCATCTTTTAGATTCAAAATTATAGTCATAATAAAATAGTGTCTCTTTAGATTGTTGCAGTGTATTTCATTTGTTAAAAACAAAAGTTTAATAATAGATACATTGTTGGGGGAAAAAATAATTCATTATCATTCATTTCATGTTTAAGGAACATATTGTTAAATAATTGTCAAATTGACATATCAAATATTAATAAAAAAAAATTGAAAAATAGTCATTGGAAAGCTAACAAAATTCTTTACAAGTTTTGTTTTTACTGTAAAGTGAAATTATAAATAAAAAAAAATACTTTTGTATGCCGGAAGTTGAAGAACTTGTGAAAATATAGTTTTTTTTCTCATAAAACAAGCAAAATAAACACCCATCTTCATGAATTTACCCTCGAGTTAACACCTACGCTCCTTCTCAAAATCCAATGGTCGTGACAAACATTTGGGTCATTTCGAACGTATCTCATTCACTCGTTTTTCCAAATGAAAGGATCTTCGCTTTCGAGACTTAAATCTCGCTATCCTTTCTGAGTTTTATCAGTTCTGAAGGACTTAGGCACTGGCGCGTGCTTTGTGCTCTTTCTCCCGAGCTTAAAAAACTCTTTTTTTCCCAAGAGACTCAAAACAACAGGGAGTATCAACATGCATACGAGGAAACTATGTCCAAGGTTGACGAACTCAATGTTCATTTGCTTAAACTTGAGCCACTACAGGGCTCGAGCATTTACATATACAAACCATATAGTTCCTTATTTGCTTAACTACATAATTAAACAAAGATAAAGGGATACTATCTAGTTATCAAACAAACATGCACATCCCTGCAACATTCATAGGATATCCAACTTTAATTTACAATTACATTTCAATTACACACGATATGAAAGTACTTATCTATTACAGGTTGCAGCCAAATAAGTGACTGTGGGTGTTCACCTTTCCGCCCAACTATAGGCTCAGAGGCATTTATTCTTAGCGCTCTCGCCACCCTCGTACCAAGCCATGATATCACTAGGGAATTTATGCCAATTCTCAAATTTCCTTTCTCTTTCACAGCTTCTGCGAGGTTTATCAAATGCTTCCTCAGCATCAAGCTCGCGACCTTCTCTTCAGGTCCCGATCTCCGCTAGAGAGCTCCCTGTGTTCTCTTCTCTTCCCTTTTTATTCTTTTCATGCCTTGCACACACAGCCTTCCTATCATGCTCCTTCTGTCAAAAGGAAACTCAGGTGTCTGGGTCTACAGAACCTGTGGTACTTCGGGTTGACCTTTTGCAACTAGACCATGCTTCCATTCATGGGGGTGGTTGACAACCACCAATCCTTTCATCATTAATTGATTCCTCCTTGAAAACCTGAGGAGGTTTGTTATCCTCAACAAGGGAAATTTGGGGTCTTTCGATATAATGAACCCTCTCTTATAGTTTTCACATTATTTCCTCTAGTGATATCATGGCCAGTACTTTCAAAGCTTCGCCCCCAGAGTCCAGTTGTTTGCAATTCAAACAATAATATATTTACACTGTTCCCATGCCATAGCATGGTGATTATGATTAATGATTAATTACAAGCTGGAGAAATAGGGTGTTACAATAGATCTTAGATATCAAAGATATTAGAAGGCGATACCACTTATAGAGTCAGGGATTTGAGTACCAAACTGAAAGCCAATTTGTAAAATATTTGAATACGATAAGAGTGAGGTTCTTCCCATGGTTGGAATTTGAAAAAAAAATTCACCATTATTGGACAATTTTATTAGACAATTTGGTGGTCAGGAATAATTAATCAACATGCAACATTCAATGCTATGACAGTGTGTATATACACCATAGGATGTATATCTCATCTTATATACTAAGGTGATCAGATGGTGTATATACCAGCTGCCGCAACATATTTGAGTACGATAAGCCTGAGATCCTTCCCATTGTTGTTTGAAAAATATTTGAGTACCATAAGCATGAGATCCTTCCCATGGTTGGAATTTGAAAGCAAATTCATCATTATTGGACAATTTATTCAGGCGGCCAACAATAATCAACCTGTGAGCAACATTCAATGCTATGACAGGTGGTATATACACCATCCAATATATCTCAACGTATATACCAAGGTGTATATACCAGCTGCCCCAGCATTGAATGTTGCTCAGCAGGTTGATTATTGTTGGGCAAACAATTTGCCTGTCAAATTTCATCCCATATACCAACTACACCAGCATTGAATGCTGCTTAGCAAGTTGATTATTGCTTGACAAACAATTTGCCAGTCAAATTTCATCCTAGAAATTATATACCAACTGTTCATCCCATATACCAGCTACCCCAGCATTGAATGCTGCTTAGCAAGTTGATTATTGCTGGGCAAACAATTTGCCAATCAAATTTCATCCCAGAGATTATATACCAGTTGCCCCAACATTGATACTGCTCAACAGGTTGATTATTGGTGGTCAAACAATTTACCAGTCAAATTTCATCCCAACACCCAAATCTCTCATTACAGTCACTCCCTCCCTGACCACGATTTGAAATGGTTGGTGACGCCAAGTCCACTAACTCTGCCATCCGTAGTGGAAGCAATGTGAAAACAACGATGGATGAAGACCTTAAAAACAACACAATGAAATTGACAATCAAACGTACCCCGAATTTTGTTTGAAACGTTTTTATGATCATGGCTTGCGTCCACTGGGCGTTATAAATCCCTTAATCATGAAGGATCAACCATAACATTCTTATGTTTTAAGGGAGATTGATGTTTTAACGCACTTTAAACGTATCATGCACGTCTACAACTCCGCTGATGCAAAACATCAAATATCTAGAAGTGCAAACTCTTCTTCTCTAATTATTTTAGAGTGCAAAAGAATCACACATAAACCTAATACTAAACTGTAAAATGACCCTCAAAAATCTCTTTAAATTATTAGCCTATTGAGCCATCCACTTATTGGGAGTTTCCCATCATATCTTGTGCATACCATTAACTGCATCTATTGAAGACTGATCTTAAAAACCAAGATTAAAGTCCCGTGAAGAAAATCGAATGACAACGGACCGGAATTTCATAGACCTCGATGTAATCGTGATAATTATCATGTTGGAAACAATTAATGTTATATACATTGGATACTTTACATGACGATAAAAATATATATACCGCAATATAACATTAATGGCTTTGTTGGAAGATAGTTATTGTAACCGTTATACCACGCCACACCAGTGGGAGGATCTGCCTGTGTGAGGGCATATTAACGACGGTGAATATTAAGCACCGATGCAGCTTGAAGGTAGGTAGGTATGTACAGTTGGAATTGAATGCATATCCATTCTCACTGCTTTTAAATCTGATGGTGCATATCCACCGTCGCACAGCATTCAACACTGCATAGCAAGTGGAGGATATTGATGGCGTTTCAATAAAGAGTCAGAGCTGTTAACCCTCATAAACAATATGCAAGTGTTTAATCGACGCCCTCATTATGGTTGGCTTGTGGAAGCACCATGATCAGTCACTATCAAATTTCAATGTTTTATCCTTCATCAGTTTCTTCAAAGAAACCATGATCGGTCACTATCAAATTTCAATGTTTTATCCTTCATCAGTTTCTTCAAAGAAAGCCAAACAAATCTACCCAACTTTAATTGTCATGGTTGGTTGGTAAAGTTTTTGTTGGATTTGAATTGAAGGCAATTGTTTGGTAGAAAATAATCATGATTATTGCTTTTTAACAATGTCGGAATAGTCTTAGTTTAAATGTGTTGTTGTTGTTTTTTTTTAGGTTTTTTAAGAAATTTGTTTAGATTTGAGTGGTTAAATTTGTATAATTAGAGTTTTTCATAGATTTTCCAGTACACTGAATCCATTTTTACATTTAAAAATACAATTTAAACAACAAAAAGTCGTAATTTCATGGAGATTTGTGTTATTGAATTCAATCGAATAGAACAAACACAGAATAATAGTTAAACAAGGCCGTTGGGACATCGTTCTCACTGAATGGAGGAGGGAGAGAATGCCCCACTACAAGCTCATTATGATAAGTTTAATTTTAACTCACGCTTATATCCTCGTGTTGTAATTCAAATGCATGACTTATTAGTCCCTCTTGAAGGCCCATCACTCGTTTAAGAAGCTTGTTATAAGAAACTTGCTATTGTGTGAGCTCCGAATTGGTGGCATTTAAGATGGTGCTCACAACATGTATATATATTTACTTTTTGATATATAAAATTATTTTATAATAAATATATATGGATTAGTGTGCTTCGATTGTTCATTAAATTTAGTACATTTCATAGATTTTGAAGGGATTTATGTGCACTCCTTAACATGATTATGTGTGATAGATTTTAAAGACTACAAGGAGCTTCAATTGAATTATTTTGTTCAAGCTATATTATTCTATAAGTTAGGAAGGAGAGGTGGCTAAGAAGTCTTGTGTATCGAGTATCTTTCTTCACCATATTAATATATGCATTTAGACAAGTGCAATTGGTTTCCGTAGTTGTTCTTTGATAGAGTTTGTTTTGTGTATAGCGTGGTTAGGTCTATTGTGTTTTGCTGATTTTTTCAAAAGGAAATCAAGTCAGGTGGGGGTTGTTACAGAGACTATGTAAGCCGAAAATAGTCAAATATGAACACGGAGGGAAGGCATTTTGTCTTGTTGTTTTGTGTTGATGTTTGATAAATGTTGCTTTGTGCATCATGCAACTGCTTTTGTTGTGTTTCTAGTTTTTTCAATGGTACTTCAAAGGAAATCTAAGGTGAGTAGGGAGAGAGGGTGTGTTGTTTTGAGGTTTTATTGTTTACTTTTCTTTTGGTTGTTTGATGTGTTTATCTACTATGTCATCTATTATTGTTTAGAGAGACAGATTTGTTGTGCATTTGCAAGTGCCATAAGTGACAAGTTCCAAGAATTCTAATTTTGGGGTTGTGGAAATGTGCGTTAGAGTGTAATAAATCATTTGCATTGTATGCCATATGCCATGGAAAATTAGGTCATGATTTTTATTTTGTGTTTTCTTGTTGTTGGCTTGTATTTTTCATCTTGTTTTGCAGTTGATTGATGCTATGGATATGGTGTGGGTGTAAGGCTAGGAAGCAGTGCATTATTTTGCATGTGTTGTGAAGCAATGTTGTTTTTAGGTTGGTACATTGCATTGTGTTGCATTTGTTCTCTTTATAATGGGGGTTTAGTTACAGTGTAATCATATATAGTTCAAAGAGAGGGGGGCATTTTTGTAGTTTGCCCAAAGGATTTTTCTATGAACATATGGTAGAATTGGATTTGTTTATGTCTTGCACATCTTGGCAGTAGAGCAAATGAGTATCATCAATACAACGATTTCTTTGTATTTTCAATGCTTGTGTGCAAAATTCATTACAATTGTTTATGTGTTGTTGGCTTGTATTTTTCATCTTGTTTTGTAGTTGATTGATGCTATGGAGATGGTGCAGGTATAAGGTTAGGGAGCAGTGTATTATTTTGCATGTGGTGTAGTGCAATGTTGTTTTTAGGTTTGTGTGTTGGACTGTGTTTCATTTGTTCTTATTTTCTTGGGAGTTTGATTGTAGTGTAGGCAATTATAGTTCATAAAGACGAGGATTTTGCATTTTGCATGGAAGCTTTTACTATGTGAGATTCATATCTGTGTAGAGGACGAACATATGGCTATTGAAAAACTTCCATCCAACCTCAAAAGTGGTCAATTAAAAAGGCTCGTGACAAATAGATTGGTCAAATAGCTCGGAAACTTGGGTTTACGACAAGGTGAAGAGAAGGATGCCAATTTGCTAAAATGTCTTTTACAAATATCAGATAAATTTCAGATAGAAATAGAGATAATAAAAAAAACATTGGGCAATTTACAGATAGGAAACATATTTTCTTGGGACTATACATGGTGTTTTCTCCTAAATCGAAGAAAATCAATTTATTATAAATCAATGATCTATTTTGCAAATTAAGTCCCTTGTCACAATGACGGATGCATAACTATTGGAAATGCTAAGGTGCAGGAGGGTGGCCTATGCAGGTTCTCACCACAAGGTGTAAAAAATAATCCTCTTAGGTACACCAAGTATAACAATGCGGGGTGGATGAAGATTGTATACTTTGGACCCTTTTGCTAATTATTCATGCAACTTATGGTCTAAGTTAGCAAGCAATGCATTGTTTTGCATGTGCTATAGTGCATTTTTGTTTTTAGGTTGGTGCATTGGAATGTGTTTCATTTGTTAATCTGGATTTTATGAGGAGAAC
>ML780088.1:744059-764587 GCA_009831015.1 Picea engelmannii
CAGATACTAACTGACTTACCACAGTATTGAAGGCGTTCAAATGTTCTGCCACCGAGTCTCCATCTCTTATCCTCAAGTTATACAACTTCTTTCTCAGGAATAGTTTATTTACCAGGGACTTAGACTGATACAACTTCCCCAAATTTTCCCATAAATCTTTGGCTGTAGCTTCCTCTGACACATTCAATAATACTGAATCAGAGAGACACAGTTGAATTGTGCGCTTTGCCTCATGATCCGTCTTTTTCCAGTCATCTGCAGAAGTTCCTGTAGGTGTCATACCTGGATCTACCGCGATCCACTGATCTCTGTCCACCAAAAGATCTTCCATCTTGAGCTTCCACAACTCAAAGCTTTTCCCATTAAACTTCTCGATCTCCATCTTCGAATTGCTTGCCATTTCTTTTCACCTGAAAAACAATACCACAGATCTCCCACTGTAAAAGGGCTTATCACAGTCCCGAGCCAAACCCTTGACGACAAAGGCGTCCCCATGAAGCCAATAAAGCTCTAATACCAAATGTAAATTATAACCTTGTACAATATCTACTGCAAACTGATATTTAGAAAAGGACAGAAAAGATACAATGGCAAATACAAACATTACACATAGATTTTTCACCTGGAAACCCAAACCGGGAAAAACCACCATATATTATATTCATACATTGTGTTACATTGTTTACAATACAATATACATATAGGAGCCAGCGGCATCCAAAACCCTAACCCAATGACCTGGATTAGTCCCAAACCCTAATTCCTTAACCGGAAATAGAAAACCATCGGCAAAAAACCATCTGTCGAAAAACCACCTAATATCATGTGGTCCCGGAAATATGTCGTCCCGACAGAAATATGTCGTCCCGAAGAAAAAACAATCGGGGGCGCTGCCCTCGAACGCCCATGCGGGAGGCTCCACCCCCCTGCACCCCTCAAGAGGGGGCCTAGCGGCCCCCCTCTAACCCCCCTGCCCACCCGGCGCAGACGCTCATACACTACTACTCGTGCAAAGAATATAACACATACCCAACAGATTTCACGTATCGGGTGTTTTGATATGAGTCACCCTCGACTCTCTCTATCCCCGAAATCTGAAACAAGAGTCTAGCGCATCCTAGCTCTTCCTTTAACTTCCACCGGTGTTACCTCTAGCGAAATTAGAGGATTAGCTCTCCTCATTTCTCCCGAGGTTCGAACTCCCGAACCCCTGTTGCCTCAGATCAAAGGTCCACAGCTTTCCGAGTTCGACAGTCCCGGTCAATTCCTCGCGAATAGACAATTCGTGTTTTGGGGTTTCGAAAACAGTTTCCCCTACTTTTCTTCCGGTCTCTAGTTTTCTGAAATCTACGTGAGTCAGATCCAACAACTCAAAGCTCCTCGTAATCCAACAGTGTGGATCATTTTTCTCGTGAATCGGGACTTCACGGTTCGCGAAATTAGAAAGCAGTTCTCTTCCCTCTTTCAACTTTCGTCTTCATGAAATTCAAGTGTGTCAGATCAACGGCTGACACTCACCGTGATTCAATGGTATAGATCTTTCCTCGCGAATCGTAAGTTTGCGTTTCAGGATTTTTTAGAACAACTTCCTCTGCTCTCCCAACTTTCGATTCTCCGAATTCCCGATGAAAGGAATCAACGGTTCAATCTTCCCTGAGATCGACGGTTCAATACCTCCCGTGAGACTTCGAGTACTGAATAAATCTTAGCGTTATCTTCCTCGCATTTGGCTGGATCCGACGGCTCATGGGTTTTTGTCACTTCTTCCCAGAAGCACTCCACCGTCCGATTCTATCCTTGTTAATCTCTTTTCGCGATTCGGGACTTGGAGTGACCAAGAATTTGGCCTGCGCTCCAAGTTCACGATCCCTGAATTTACGAAATGATCCAACGGTTCAAACCAACCACGATAAATGACCCACTTTATTCTGGATCCTAGAGTGGCGAGTTTCTCCATCCACTAACCACCTTCCAACTTCTGGCTATCTTACGGTCCCCGCGATTTCATGAGTTCTCCACGGAGAATTCTGACCATTCTTTCAAATTCTAAATAACTTCTTTCCAAATATCTTGGCATCAATTCTTCTAGAATTGACTTCCTCCCTAACTTGAAGGATTTCGAATAATTTGAAAGCTTCGATGGTGTTTTCCCTTCCGAGCTTCGGTTAGTGAAATTTTAACTTCACCTTACCGCACACTTGCGTTCGGCGTGTGAACTTGCTCTGTTTCTCTCAGAGCTTTTAACTTAATCAGTCTCAAAGGGACTTGACCCTTCATTGTTTCCCAAAAGACTTTCTGGTGTCTTCCTGGCACCCTCTACGCTTGTCTCCTGGAGTCTTTCGAACTTAAAACAAGTTCCCTCTATAAGCACTCCTTGCACTGGATATGCACACTCTTCATACCAAAAGTTCCACTCTATCTCTTCTGAGCTGCGTTTTCTGAACTGGAAGAATTATGTGTCTCCTCCATTTCTTTGCACTTTGTGGCAATTCAAATCAGTTCTGGCACTCGTCAACCTTATGCAATACAAATGCACAGACGATTAGAATTTTTCAGGCCTTTGTTTCTTAACAATTCCTCATTTTTCATAACAATCGATGTTAAGAAAATCTTTCAATTTCATGACTTTTCTGAGCTCTGCTCGGCTCTGCAATTTTCGGGTTTTCGAAACTTTCGTTTTCGGAATTTTGGGATTTTCGGCCTTCAAGTTTTCAGTACTCGGGACTTCGGGTTTTCGGCACCAGGGAGTTAATTTGCAGTGACTCCCAACCTTTTATCATTTCAATTCCCGAATTCCGAAAATTCCGTTTCCTTATTCCCCGGGCCCACAACATAGTTGTCGTCCTTAAAATCCGCTACGATTCTTCTGTCTTCGGAGATTTCGGGACTTCAGGACTTCGGGTTTCGGTCCACGAAGATCCAACAGTTAGATATTCGTAACCAGAGTCACCCTTTTTGCAACTCAAAATCTCACGAGTTCGTGAGTCGAAGACCCTCGACTCATTTCCTCCAACCACCGATACCCGAGATGCGACATGGGTATGGCTCCCTCCTTTCTAGCGTCTACTACGCATGACCGTAGTCTAGGGCTAAGTGCTAGCACCCTTCTCTATTCGCACCTTCGTGAGTTGTGGCATCCAACCCTGGTGCCTCCCTTTCACGACACCCCGAGAAGCGATGTTGACTTTTCTCCTCTCGTTCTCGCTACTTCGCGACTTCGCGAGTTTCAATGTTGAGCTCCCATGCCCTTATCTCGTGAGTCCCCGAAATCGTGAATTACTTTATTCTTCGGGCCCACAGCACAGCTGTCACCCTTCACCACCGTGGCATGTGGTACATTCAGGAGGGTCCACGTCACTTTTAACGACGTCATCGGGTCCCACCACTCTCGCTTGTCTCCTTGACCCATTGGCACGTGGTACATCTCCATGTGTCCACGTCCATTCCTAGAAAACGCCAACAGTCAGATCTTTTTTAGATCTATGGCGCAGATCCTTTCGACGTTTTGGGCTTCCAAACGCCGATGCACTCTAACTCCTGTTAGCCCTCCGGGCTAGACTCATGGTTCACACGACCTCCCCTTATATGACCACAGTCATACCTCCTATTGGGGTTTCGAACTTTCCAATGCCAAAACACATATGTCCTCAGGATTCGTGATTCCCCGAACCCCGATTTCCCGATGGATGACTCTCCTTCCGAAACTTTCTTGACTGCCTCGATCTCGACCACGCGTCCCCAAGAATGAACGGTCCTCGCTGCTTCTCGCTATTTCGCGCTTTCGCGATTTCAAATGCTTCGGGTGCCTTGTCTTCAGGATTCGCGAAACGTCGAACCTCGATATGTCGATGGGCTCCCAATCTCGCCCACGTGTCCCAACTTACGGACGACTCAGATCCAATCTCAGGATTTCGCAACTTGCGATTCCTCGATGACAAAGTTCTATGTCAACTCAAAACCCCGGTAGCCGATATACCAATGGGTCGCTCAATCTCCGCCACGTGTCCCAACTGTTGATGGCTTGGATCAAATCTCAGGACTTCGCCTGGTGCAAGGTCAAAAACACTCACCTATGTGAGTCCGGGTGTCCGGATCTCCGAATTGGACGATCGCACGACATGCTTCCTTCCTTATACGGACGACTCAGATTTCCTCTCGCTATTTCGGAACTTGAAATGTCCCGACCTTCTCGACCTCGAGAACTCTGATATCCAAACGTCGATATCCCAATAAGACAACTCCTTTCGGGACTTTCACCCTCCTGTTCACGAAGCTTTAAAACTCCGTGCCACTCTCTACCGATCCGACGGATGTCAGGTAATTTGCTCAAGATATGACGGCTCACAAGGGTTCGCCTTCCCTCCCGAACAGATCCTAGAGCTTCCACACCACCGGTGTGGAGTCCTCTCTCCCTGTGGACTCATACCACAATGGTCGTGGTTTCATAACGCCGCTATACCTCCTGAGCTTTAAAAAAAAACACGTCAAGTAACTCCTTGACATTTTGGAGTAAACTAGGGTCCGAAATTGGCCTTCCAGACCCAATTTCCCCTCACATTCTCGATCCAAAGACCACTCCACTAGCCAATCTAGGCTTAGTGTCAAAACCTTGGCTCTGATACCAAAATGTAACACACCTTTTTTGCTACTTTGTTTAATCGTTCTGATACCAAACTATAGCACACCTTTTCTGCTACTTTGTTTTATCGCTCTGAAAAGGAAACTTTAACACCACTCTATACAGATGTTATACAATCCACATGCATTTAAACAAATAAACACATTCAAGCTCAGAGTAAACTTATTATCTACTGTTATAATTAACTATCCATAGCGTTTCATACTAATTCGTATAGACAGTGGAAATCATGATAACATAAGTAGTAGAGTCATGCAAAACATGATTAAAACATAAACAGATACTTATCTTTTGAATAATGGTAAATTACACCAACCAAGTGTAGGCCTTCCACGAACCTCCTAGCCTTAGACTGTACCGCTCATCAGCTCAGCAATGGGTCACCCCCGAGCTAGGACTAAGCTCCACCCCAAGGCAAGAAAATCTAGGGTAGGCTGAGGTCACAGGGAAAACAACACACAACCACAAGGAAGGGATTCTCTCCAAGGAACCTCCCACGCTCACTGCCCACAGACCCTCATTCCCCACATGCCTGTTCCACCCCAGGAGTATACACCTTCTCTGTCACCTGGACAGTCCTTCGTTTGCTAATCTCCCTTGCCTTGGGTTACAGGAACAGGTCGGACCGGAAGTCTCCGGGCTCTGTGGCAGCTACAGGGTTCCTTCCAGGAGTTCTCTCCTTCCTCTATGCACTCTCTCACCTGGAGAGAGTGGCTCACAGGTCCAACAACCTGTTCTTCTAATCTTCAACCACCTCTCTCACCTAGAGAGAGTGTTGTACAAACTGGCCAATAAGCCACACAGGATCAAACAATACATGTCCACCACAATCCACGGGATCCAGACACGAACACCCCAGGGAAGCTCCAGACAGGTGCAACAGTATAGCCAGGCTTAACAGGGACGAGACACTTCTGTTTTCTCAATTTGGCAATACGGAATAGACTCACATTCTGGATTCTTAAGGATGTGTGACGAGTTGTCCACGCAGGGGTCGACTCAAACTTAACGGTTCACAACCGGAAGGGTGTCCAGCCTTCCAGAAGCAAATACAGACACCAACCTTTTGGTTAAGAGTGCATGAGGGTATCTCTTACAGAGGTCGGATGGGTTCCTCGTTCCGACGATTGGGTAGAATGGAGGAGCCACCCCCCCAGCACGACTCATCTCAGCTTTTCATTGCATGCGCCAGCGTTGACACTTGTCCCCCATGTGACTGCATGCCTCCTTCAGCATGTGTTCCTCCCAACATTTGGGAATCACATGTCCTTCCAAAAGGACTTAGGCTAAAAACATATAATGAACATATCTTTTGGGATAATATTAAAATATTATTCCCAGGCTTAAGCCCCCTAGGCTTAGCCCCTAGGCTCAACACTTAGCCCCTTTTTCCACCTTCCAGCCCCTAATTCCTTGCCCACCTTATGGATGCTTAGTCCCCCTTCACTCATTCATCGTGGTCGGTCTGCACATGGCGGTGTTTATGTTTTATTAATTGTTCTGCGTGATTACATATACAACAGCAGGCTCCTGGCCTTCAACACTCAGGCTCCCTGGACTGACAACACATAAGCCTCCAGCTTATAAAAACTTGGCTCACCAGCCTATAAAACATAATTACAATTTCTTCAAAACATGGTTTACAACGGGGCTCGGCCTTGGGGACACTACAAAGGGAAGGCGTTATGTCTTGTTGTTTTGGTGTTGTTTGATAGTTTGTCTGGTTGTTGTTTGATAAATGTTTCTTTGTGCATCATGTAACTACTTTTGTTTTGTTTCTAGTTTTTTCAGTGGCAGGTCAAGTGGGCAATAGGTTGTTAGAGAAACTGTGTAATTCGAAGGCAATCCAAGGCGAGTAGGGAGAGAGGGTGTGTTTTTTTGAGGTTTTATTGTTTACTTTTCTTTTGGTTTCTTGATGCGTTTATCTTCTATGTCATTTATTATTGTTTAGAGAGACATATTTGTTGTGCATTTGCAAGTGCCAGTAGTGACAAGTTCCAAGACTTCTAACTTTGGGGTTGTGGAAATGTGCGTTAGAGTGTAATAAATCATTTGCATTGTATGCCATAGGCCAAGGAAAATTAGGTTGTGATTGTTATTTTGTGTTTTCTTGTTGTCGGCTTGTATTTTTCATCTTGTTTTGCAACTGATTGATGCTATGGATATGGTGCGGGTGTAAGGCTAAGAATCAATGCATTATTTTGCATGTGTTGTGAAGAAATGTTGTTTTTAGGTTGGTTCATTGCACTGTGTTGCATTTGTTCTCTTTCTAATGGGGTTTTAGTTATAGTGTAATGATTTATAGTTCAGAGAGAGGGGGGCATTTTTGTAGTTTGCCCAGAGGCTTTTTCTATGAACATATGGTAGAAATGTATTTTTTTATGTCTTTCACATCTTGGCAGTCATAGATGAGTATCATCAATACAACGATTGCTTTGTATTTTCAATGCTTGTGCGAAGAATTCATTGCAGGTGTTTATCTGTTGTTGGCTTGTATTTTTCATCTTATTTTGTAGTTGATTGATGCGATGGAGATGGCACAGGTATAAGGTTAGGGAGAACTTCATTATTTTGCATGTGGTGTAGTGAAATGTTTTTTTTAGGTTTGTGCGTTGGACTATGTTTCATTTGTTCTTCTTTTCTTGGGAGTTTGATTTTAGTGTAGGAAATTATAGTTCATAAAGACGAGGATTTTGCACTTTTCCTGGAGGCTTTTACTGTTTGAGATTCATATCTGTGCAGAGGACGGACATATGGCTATTGCAAAACTTCTATCCAGCCTCAAAAGTGGTCAAGTAAAAAGGCTCGTGACAAGTAGCTTTTTCAAATAGCTCGCAGACTTGGGTTTACGACAAGGCGAAGAGAATGATGCTAATTTGCTAAAATGTCTTTTATAAATATCAAATAAATTTCAGTTAGAAATAATGATAATAAAAAAACCATGGGGCAGTTTACAGATAGGAAACATATTTTCATGGGACTGCTTCTAGATA
This sequence comes from Picea engelmannii, assembly GCA_009831015.1. NCBI lineage: Eukaryota > Viridiplantae > Streptophyta > Pinopsida > Pinales > Pinaceae > Picea > Picea engelmannii. Next base: position 751,692 of record ML780088.1, read on the forward strand.
TCTGGTGTTTTCTCCTAAATCGGAGCAAATCAATTTATTATAAATCAATGTTCTATTTTGCAAATTACGTCCCTTGTCACAATGACAGATGCATAACTATTGGAAATGCTAAGGTGTAGGAGGGTGGCCTGTGCAGGTTCTCAGCACAAGGCGTAAAAACAAATTGTCTTAGGTACACCAAGTATAGAAGTGCAGGGTGGATGAGGATTGTAGACTTTGGACCCTTTTTCTAATTATCCATGCAAGTTATGGTCTAAGTTAGGGAGCAGTGCATTGTTTTGCATGTGTTGTAGTGCATTTTTGTTTTTAGGTTGGCACATTTGAATGTGTTTCATTTGTTGATCCGGATTTTATGAGTAGAATGAAATGAATACAGATTATTATTAAAAGATTCTTAACATAGAATAATAGAGATATTGTAAAACATGTTTCTATTCAATAAGGAAATAAGCTGAAAATGTAAAATGCAGCGGAAAATAAGCTTGTTGGAATGGTGGCGGCTTATCTTTGAGAAGAGATGTGACGGTTGCACTCCCTCACAAGAAGATGATTACAATGAGGCTATGAAGGCATTTTGACAATAAGCATGAATTCCAAAACCCTATACATCCAAAAAAATAACCCTAGGAGATGAATCACAAAAATTCAGGTGGGCCCCGTTGGGGTAAGTTAGTACATCAACTTCCTAGGACCGTAACTTTTGCATACGATCTTCGTTTTAGGAGAAAGACATCCCATTGGAAAATTATATCCAAGGAAGACACATTTTTTCGTCAGACTATGAATTTCTCCAGAATCTAACTATGGCGAGCCCTAAAATCGTTGTTTAGGGCCTCAAAATGGCCCCATAAGTCAGGGACCCGAAAACTAGGAAACAACTGCCAAAATGAACTAGTTGGAATAGGTGGGAGGCCACCAACATCCATTTGGATAAATCCTCATCCCTTAGGAAGAAATGGTCTCAATTGTTTTGAGTTCCCCCATTAGATGAAGAAATTTATGTTGAATTTCGCCCCTAGTGAGCCACTTGCCTTGGTGCAGGAGTTGTCCTTCTTTGACAAATCGATAAAGTTGGATCCTTTGTTGTCGAGTGCCCTTGACCTGTGTGTCCATAATCTAATAATTGGATGCTTGTTACATGCAGTTAGGGTTGAGATATGTTGGTGTCAATTGTTCAGTCATCTCTGAGGTATCCAATAATGGTGTGAAATATGGCCGAAGGAGAGCCACGTTGAACACTGGGTGCAGGCCAAGGAAAGGAGGAATGTTGAGCTCAAAAGCATTGTCACCCATAGCTTTGGTGATGGTGTAAGGTCCATAATAGAGTGGGTGAAGCTTCCAATGGGGGCTTGTAAGGCATTCTTTCTGCAAGTGCAACCAAACTTTGTCTCCCACCTGAAACTTATGTGGCACCCGATGTTGATCATGACGTTGCTTGTACCTTGAATTGGATTTTTGTAAAATATCATGAACCTGTTGGCAGATGTGATGGATCCACTCAATGAACTGGTTGGCTTTGTCAGCTTCAGTTGGAGCAGAGGATGAGTCGGATGAGGTGGTCGCAAGGGGTAGTGCAACATCTATGGGACCCAATGGTTGGAATCCTAACCCCACCTGAAAGGGGTTGTGGCCAATTGATCTATGTAGGGATCGGTTGTAGCTATGTTAAACATAGGGAAGACTCTCATCCCATGTGTGTGGGTTCTTATAATTGTACATGCGTAGGATATGCACGATCATCCGATTGATGACCTCAGTTTGGCCATTTGTTTAGGGGTGGAAATCAGTGGATTTGGTGAGCTTGGTGTCTAGTAGTGACCAGAGGCTCGACCAAAATGTGTTGAGGAACCAACTGTATCGATTTGAGACAATGGTTTGTGGGATTAAAAAATGTACCCATACTCTTTCAAAGAAGATATTGGTAGTGGCCTCTGTTGTGATGCTCTTCTTAAAGGCAACCAGAATCACCATCTTGGAAAAGCGATTAAAAACCACAAAAAAAAAATCATTTCCCTTCTTGGTGGATAGAATGCCCGACATGTAGTCCATTGAGATGGATTCCCATGTACTTTAGGGAGTAGGAAGAGGGGTGTACAGGCCCTGTTTCTTAGTGGTCATTTTTTCAATAGCACAGAAAGTACAGGCCTTGATATACTTGCCCACATCATGTCGAAGTTTCAACTAATAGAAATGTTTCTGCAGTACTTATACTGTCTTTTTGACACCGACGTATCCTTCCACCCAATTGTAGTGGGCTTCCCAGATCATCTTCGCTCGCTCACTTGATGGAATGCAGGGATGGCCCAGATGGCACAACAACTTGTCCTAGAGATGGAAATTAGCGACAACTGAGTTTGTGCCCAACATTTAGTAGGTGGTGGAGAAGTCAAGGTTTGTCTCATAGAGGTGGGGCCATCCGAAGGTCTCGTGGTTGCAAGATTCTAGCATTGTGGTGAGTGCCGCGATTGGAGATCAATTGAAGCAATCAACGACTCGGTTGGTGCTTCTTGTTTTATACTTGATGTTGAGGTGGAACTGTTGCAAGTATGTGGACCAATTCTGATGGCGGTCATTTTGCAATTTTCCTTGTGTCTGCATGAAATGCAGTGGCTTATGATCAATGTGGATGACTGTCTCCCTCCTAAGAATGTAATGTCTCCATTGGAGGAAGGCTTACACAATGGAGTACATTTATTTTTCATAAGTATGGTACTTACAGACAACATTTGATAGTGTCTCACTATGATAGACAACGACGCCCACAACATAGTCTGGAGCATTTGTATCGATTTCAAAGGGTTGTTGCAGGTCCAGTAATGAAAGTACTGAGGCTGAGCACAAGTGATGCTTCAAATAATCGAATTCTTATTTTTGGGATAGGCCCCACACAAATATTTCCTTAGTTCCACCCCTGGTTAATTGGCTAAGGGCCCATGCAATATGGGTGAATCCCAACATGAACATGTGATAGAAATTGGCAAGGCCCAAGAAGCTCCAAAGCTCGGTGAGTGTGGTTGGGGCTAGCCAGTCACGGATGACCTGGATCTTGGTTGGATCCACATGTACACCATGTTTATCAATGATGTAGCCCAGGTAATGGACCATGTCTATGCCGAAGGAGCATTTTTCCAAATTGGAATATAGTTTGTGTTGCCACAGGGTGTGTAGAACCTGTTGAATATGTTGCAAGTGCTCCACCCAAGTCTTGTTGTAGATGAGGATGTCATCCATATACACCACTAAAATATTATTGGTGAAAGGTTGTAGGATATCATCCATCATCATCATGAAAGTGGTTGGATCATTTTTCAAACCGAAGGGCATGACCAACCATTCAAAAAGACATTCTTTTGACTTGAAGGAGGTCTTCCATACATCTATATTTTCTATTGGGAATTGGTGGTAACCAGAATTCAAATCAATATTACTAAATTATTCCCCCCCCATGAGATTATCAAGGAGGTCATCGATTCAGGGAATCGGGTACCGGTTCCTGACTGTGATTTTATTCAAGGTCCGGTAGTCAATGCAGAGTTGTCAGATCCCATATTTCTTCTGCACCAACACGATTGGGCTCCCACAAGGTGATGAGATGGGATGGATGTGTCCCTTGTGGAGAATTTCTTGGATCTGTCTCTTAATCTCCTCATTCTCTAACAGAGAGGGGTCGTAGACTAGCCCATTGGGTAGCGGTGCGTTGGGGGTCCGATCGATGGGATGATTGACCTGACAGTGCATAGGTACCTCGATAGGTGAGGAGAAGATATCTGAGTATTATTCCATGACGTTATCCACTTTCTTCTGCTATGTGGAGAGGCATTGGATGTGGCTATGATATTTTTCTCACTCTGAGAGCGAATCACGAAGAATATAAACTTGTCGGTATGAGAGATGACCTTCCTGCATTTCTTGGCATTGATCAAGGAAATAGCACTAGGTGGGACTGCCTCGGGTATCTTATACAATTTCTTGTTCAAAGTAATAATAACAGTGTGAGGCCTAGACTCATATACAACATGACGTTTCCATAAATAAGGTTGGCCCAAAATAACATTGAAAACTTCGATAGGAGAAACATCACACAATACCTCATCTTTGAAGGGCTTGATTCCATACGATAGGAGACATTGTTGGCTGACACAGAGATCGCTTCCTTGGTGGAGCCATCCAATGGTGTAGGGTTGTGGGTACAACATTTTCAAAAGGGCTAGCCGCTTGATGACCTCCACTGAGATGAGGTTCTTTTGTCTACTGCTATCGACGTTGAAGTGTAGCAGCGTGCCTTTCACCCACATCCGTGAATGAAAAAGGAACTCGACTTCCTTTGACTCATCTGGTTCATCGGGATGGAGCTTCGTGGTAGCAACGGTAGCATTGGGTTCTACATTAATGATCTGTCTCCCCCTTTCTGGTTCTGACTCAAAGTGGAAACCCACATCTAATTCGTAGGATTTCACCTCAGCCACCAGTGACTACTTTGAGTAGCAATCAACAGTGTTATGCCAGGGGCTCTTATGGAATTCACACCACTTCCTGGTATCTTTCTTTGTCTTTCTGATGTCCTTCTTTTCTTGCGGCTTGGACTAGTTGTCCTGAGGTTGTCCATATTTTCTCTGTCCTTTTTTTTGCAGTTTGGGGCCACCCTTTCATTGTTGTTTCTATGAGGGGTTCCCAAGCCCAAATTTCCATGTCTTTTGTTTAAGCTTATGCTCGATTTTGATGACATATCGGTAGGCCGCACCTAAGGACAAGATGTCCATAAACTCCATTTCAGAATGGACGTATCTATGTAGACCACTGCAATACTTGAGCACTATATTTCACTCAAAATATTTTATACCCAGCTTCGTGCCCAAGGTATGGAAGATATTTGTGAACTTGGGCATTGCTTGGTCTCTTTCTTGCCGCAGTGTGATCCATTTTGTATAAAGGTCGTCAGAAATTTTGAAAGGGTAGTATTATTCCTTAATAGCATCCCTGAAGGAATCCCAGGTAACCACAACTGTAAATGATGAGGGTTCCTCTGTTTCCTTTTGCTCACAGAAAGTTTCCCACCAATCTCTGACACGAGGAACAACTTTGAGGAGCGCAAAAGTAATATTTTCTCTATTCACAAAGTTATGGAAAAAGAAATACCCTTCTAGTAGATTCAACCATTTGTCTACAACATTTGTGTCTATCTAACCTTCAAATATAGGAATATCAAAGTTTATTTGTACCTTGAAGGGGGTGGCGCCTCCTCTTGAGGAAGATGTGTCGCTTATTGGTAGTTGTCGAAGGATTTTCACAAAACTATCCATCATCTCGCTCCTCTATTGTGTGAGGGCTTCCTCGAGAAACATTTTGAAAGGATCTCATGTCATGTCATCTTTATTTTCTCCCACCATCAAAGGTCTCTTGGTTGTGCGAGAGATTTTGTCCTCAAGGGAAACAAGCTCGAGACCCAATTCTTTGCACCTTGACCTCATCAGGGACATGCATTAAGAACGACAAGGAGCAGACCGCTTTGATACCACTGATCCAGATTTTATGAGCAGAACAAAATGAATACATATTATTATTAAAATATGCTTAACATATAATAACAGGGATACAATAAAATAGGTTTCTATTCAATAAGGAAATAAGCTAAAACCGTAAAATACAATGAAAAATAAGCTTGCTAGAATGGTGGAGGCTTATCTCTGAGAAGAGATGTGACGGTTGCACTCCCTCATAATAATATGATTAAAATGAGGCTATGAAGGAATTTTGACAATATGCATGAATGTCAAAACCCTAGACATCCAAAAAACTAACCCTAGGAGATGAAGTGCCAAAATTCATGTGGGCCCCGTTGGGGCAAGTTAGTACATCAACTTCACGGGGCCGTAATTTTTGCATATGATATCCATTTTAGGTGCACGATAGCCCATTGGAAAGTCTATCCAAGGACTACAATTTTTTTTGTCAAAATGTGACTATTTATTCAATCTGACTGTAGCGAGCCCTAAAAACGTTGTTTAGGGCCTCAAAACGGCCCCAGAAGCTAGGGACCCAAAAATTAGGAAAAAACTACCAAACTGGAAAACTGGCAAAATGAACCAGTTGCAATAGGTGGGAGGCCATCAAAATCCATATCGATCATTTGTTCTTATTTTATTGGGGATTTGATTGTAGTATAAGAAAATATAGTTTGGAAAGATGGGCATTTTCCAGTTTGCTCGGAGGCTTTTGCTATGAATATATGGAGACAATATGTCTGTCTATGTGTTGGGAATCTGGGAAGTCGCAGATGTGTATCATTGACAAGGCCAATGCTATGTGTTTTCAAGGCTTGTGCAAATAATTTGTGTCAGTTATGATCGTGTTATCTCATGCATATGCAGGGTGAATTGTGATAGAGGATGTAATTTGGATGAAATAGGGGATGCAATTTATACTTTGATAGATTTGCAAGGAAAATCCAATCATTTTGAGCTTTAGTGCTATGAAAGAGGCACAGTTGTGAAAAACACGAAGATATGGCTATTGCAAAAGCTCCGTCTAACCTCAAAATTGGGCATGTATAAGGATCGTGAGAAGTAGATTATTGAAATAGTTGGAAGACCTAGGATTATGACAAGGCGAAGAGAAGTATGCCAATTTAGTACAATGTAATTTATAGATATCATATACCTTTTGAGTAGCGATAGGAATAATAAAAAACCATGGAGCAATTTACAGATAAGCAACATATTTTCTTAGCATTGTTTCTAGATGTGTGTCGTTTGGTCCTAAATCAAAGAAAATCAATTTAATGTAAATTAGTCATCTATTTTGAAAATTACATCTCTTGTCACAATGACGGGTGTGCAACTATTGGAAATCATGAGGTGCGAGAGGGTGTCATGTGCAGGTTCTATGCACAAGGCTTATAAATAGATAGTATTAAGTACATGAAGTATAGTTGTGCGGGGCGAGCGATCATTGTAGACTTTCGACCCTTACACTAAGAATTCATGCAACTTATGATCTAGCATTGACAAAGTTGGTTGCATAGAGACTTGTACAATTTGCAGAGCAATGTCATCAACACTTCTGCATAGTTTTATGCTACACATAGTCGGTACTTTGTCTATTTATCACCTATTTTATATTCAAATCTTGTGCGGAGAACTGATACATTTCTTGTTTGTGCACTTCCGTAGTTGCACGTCTGACATCATGTTTGATGGTGGGTGTTGTATGCATGGTGTAATTACTTGGACCCATTCATATTTTCATTGAAATTAGTGTAGTGTTTAAGTATACAAGTTCTCTCTTATGAGTTGTATTGCTGGAACAAATGATTGAATGAGATATTCTTGATGTGCAATATATAAAAAATGTTTTTTTTTTTTTTTTCTTACTTGCATATTGTCTAAAGATAGATAGATGGGTCAAAGATTTGTCTTAACATCAAGGCCAATAACAAGATTCACATCGGCCAAGATGTCTTTTACGCATATACCGACTAGCTTTCGAATAGAAATAACAATAATAAAAACCCATGTAGCAATGTACAAACAAGCAACACATTTTATTTGCAATGTTTATAGATGGGTGCACTTCCGTCCTGGATCATAGAAAATTAATTTATGATAAATCGAGGACCTATGTTGAAAATGACATTGCTTGTGATAATCAGGGATGTGGAGCTCTTGAAATTGTGAAAGTTTGGCAATATGAGAGAGTGGCCGATGCTGGTCTCCGCACAAGGCTTAAAAAATAGACTACCTTAAGTGCACCAAGTATATCTATGAACATATGGAAACACTCTGTGCAATGATTTTTGGTGCAGGTTGGCAGTGACAAAGGAATATGGCTAAAATAACTAGCACTATGTATTTTCAATGCTTGTGAAAAGAATTCATGCCACTTTTTTTTTGTGTAGTTTGGTAGTTGTTATTTCAAAAGTTTTGTTGAACATTGAAAGTGGCAAAGTAAGAACGATTTTGAGTAGAAAATTATTGAAATTCAAATAGATTGCAGAGCTGGTATTACCCCAAATCCAAGAGAAAGATGCCAATCAGGTAAAATATTTTTTAAACATATATCAACTACCTCTGGAATAGGAATAAGCATAATCTAAAAGAATAGAGCAATCTACAGATAATAATTTCATTTGTTTACCAGTGTTTCTAGATACATGGCCTTCCATCCTAAAGGGGGGCCAATGAATTTATCATAGATCAGTGACCTAATTTGTGAATTGGTTTGCTTGTCACAATGATGGATGCTAGAGTATGAGGAATGTGAAATTGTTGAATTATAACAAACTGTGAGGATGTTTGATACGAATTGTTTGCACAATCCTTGAAAATATCAGGTGTTCAATACACCGAGTATCACTGTGAAAACTACATGAGGATTCAAAATAGACTAAGCGAATGCTTCTTCTATTTTCAATTCTTGTGCAAAATTCTGGAGTTCCGAGCATTGGGCAATGTTGGTTGCATAGACGCTTATGCGATTGGTAGAGCGATGTGACTAGTGCTTCCACATATATGTATAGTGCACATATGGGATGATTTGTCTATTTATCACTTGGTCTATATTCAAATCCTATGTGGAGAACGATTGCATATGTTCTTCATGCAACACAATATTTTTGCATCTTGCATTATGTTTGATAGTGTGTGTTCTATGCATATTACATTTATTTGGTTTATTCAATTTTGCATTGGCATTTTCTTTGCAGGGGTTTTAGATGTGTGGGGTTGTGTGATATATCCAAGCAAATCAAATTATGATAAATCAATGACCTATATTGAAAATTACGTTGCTTGTCACAATCCAGGATGCATAACTATTGTAAGTGCAGAAGCACGAATGTGTAGTAATGCGACAAGATGAGCCCTTCGTGCTCACTGCATAATGGTTGAACATAGGTTGTATTAGGTAGACCAAGTATATGAATGGAAAATTTGTATCACTAGGCCCATACATGTCTTGCACACTTTGGCAATGGAAAAGGAATATTGCTAGCGCACGAAGTACTGTGTATTTTCAATGCATGTGCAAAGAATTCATGGCACTTATTATTGTGCGGTTTCGCAGGAGTTGTTGCAAAATCTTCGTCCAACCTCAAAAGAAACTAAGTAAGAAGGATTTTGAGTAGAAAAACATCCAAGACAAATAGATCACATACCTAGCATTATCTGATAACCAATTGCAAGATGTGAATATGCCATATTTGTATATTCTAACCTTGTACAATATTTACTACAAACAGATTTTCAGTAAAAGAACAGAAAAGATATAATGGAAAATTCAAACATTACACAGAGATTTTTCCCCTGGAAACCCAAACCGGGAAAACCAACATATTCTATATTCATTCATAGTGATACATTGTTTACAATACAATATACATATTCGAGCCATTGGCATCCAAAACCCTAACCCAATAACCCGGATTAGTCCACAACTCTAATTCCTTAACCGGAAATAGAAAACCATCGGAAAAATCCATGTGCCGAAAAACCACCTAAATATGTGACACATTTCCCAAGGCAGGGGACATGTTTCCTTCTACATTCATCTTATTTTAAAATACCCATTTTCTGCCAATGGGCTTTCTTCCAATCAGAAACTCCACTAGATCCCAAGCCTCATTCTTATCCAAAGATGCCATTTCTTTGTCCATGGCCCTTTTCCAGAGATTTGCATCCTTTGAATCCACTGCCTCCGTGAAAGTTCTAGGATCATCATCAGTAATAGATAAAGAAAAATTTGAATGAAAATCATATGGAGTATACCTTTCCGGTAGCCTTCTTTCTTGAACCGATCTCCTTAATATTGGAGTATGAGGATCTTCTTCTTCTGATTCTTGTTCTTCTGTAGAGTCTGACTCATCATCTTTTAAATACAACTCTATTTTCTCTTGTTCTTCCTTACGTGGTAGGAATTCTTGTTTAACATCATCCTTCATTTCTCTAAATACCACATCTCGGTTATACACTACCTTCTTAGTTTCTGGGTTCCAAATCTTATAACCTTTTGAGACCATCTTTATATCCAATAAAGATACACGTTTCGGCCTTTTTATCTATCTTACTCTTGTTTTCCTTTGGAACATGAACATATGCATCACAGCCAAATACCTTGAGATGTGTGAGAGAAGGTTCCTTACCAGTCCATACCTCTTGTGGAGTATTGTTATCCAATGTTGATGAGGGTGAAATGTTGACCAGGTAACATGCAGTATCCACTGCCTCTGCCTAGAATTCTTTCCCTAAATCGACACCACTGAGCATGCACCTTACTTTTTCCATCAGCATCATGCTCATCCTTTCTGCAACTCCATTTTTTTGAGGCGTATATGGAGTAGTATTATACCTTGCTATACCACACTTCTTATAGAATTCTTCAAATTCATTCCCGCGGAACTCTCTGCCATTATCTATCCTCAACACCTTATTTATTTTCTTTGTTTGATTCTCAACAAGAGACTTAAACTATTTAAACCTGTCAAAGACTTCGTATTTCTTCCTGAGGAAATATATCCAAGTATTCCTCGAGAATTCATCTATAAATGAGACATAGTACACATATTTTCCCAATGATGGGACCGACACAGGTCCAAAAACATCACTGTGAACTAGCTGTAAAATTCATTCTACCCTCTTTGCACCATAGCGGAATCTTACCTGATTATGCTTCCCATATAGACAATGTTCACAGAAATAAAAACCCAAAGAGCAGTTAGGCATACCTTCAACCATGCCTTTACCATGTAGTAGTCAAAGACCCTTCTCTCCGATATGCCCCAATCTTTGATGCCACAGCATAACCTTTTCTTCAGAGACTGTAGGAGTCCTTTCTTCTTCAACTCCAATATCAGGAACAACGGAAATATTACACCCATCACTAATAGTGATTCCTTGCAACTTATACAGAGTTCCAAACTGAACTCCCTTCAGCAACACCATTGCTACTCTAACCATCCTGCAGGTTTCCTTTTCGAATATTGTTTTTACCCCTGCATCGTCCATTTTGCTTACAGAAATCAAATTTCTGGCCAAACCTGGTGTTGGAGCCGCCTTTTGTTTTTTATCCTTTTTTAAATTTTATATCCTAATGCTTGAAATCGAAAGCTGGTTTTGGTATTCTCCTTTATTTTCCCCAAATTCTCAGGGGTCTCATCACGCAAGCGGCGATGGCTATCATACTCTTAAGGCACGATTTATTTTCTTTTAATTGTTTAAACGAGTCTCTCCTTTTTTACCTCGGGATGTCACATGTCGGAAGTTATAGATCACATAGTTTACAAGTCCTGAGGGGCGAAACAGCGAAATAATTAAAAAAAAAAAAGTTTACCCAGATCAGTACCGAGAGTAAAGATACTCTAAACCACAGTTAATCATCATTGGGATTTCGTCTCTCGGCGTTTGCTAGCTCCAAAAGTCTTACTGTCATAACCTCAATAGCTGAAACCACGAGTTTCTTGTTTTAGTAACCCAGGTTAATGTTAAAGGTAAAAATCTTAACCGCATTTAAGATCTGTCAGGAATTCACAACTCAACATGTTTTCCCTCAGAAGCTATACCTTCAAAGCGTCGAGTTGCGAAGTCGTGATAAAAATAGAAACGTAATTAATTAAACACTCAATCTGGTTTTATCCTCTAATTTAATTAGATCATATCATCGCGATCTCGCGATTTCACAACTCGACATACAAGCCTCCCGGAAGCTATACCTTCGAAGCCCTGAGTTGCGAAGTCGCGATATAAATAACAACGTAATTAATTAAATGCCTAATCATCGTTACGTTTTTTATTAACCAAAGCTAATTATCGCAACCTCAGGTTTTAGAGGTTTAAAGGGTTAAAGTGAAAGCTCCCGATGAGGCAAATGTCGAAAGATTAATTAACATTCAAAAAGGCCTGATTAATTAAGCTAAGCCATCATTTCCAGTGTTCTAATATGAAAATTAATATGCACAGTCTACGAGGCAATTTTAAACTTTCCTTACGCCAACTTGCATTACAAACTGTCAAAATCTAAGAAATTAATTGGAAATGAGGCGAATCGACAAGTAAGGATTTGGTTTTTATTGCTAAATTTATATTTAAGAATGATTTGACTGTTCTGTTCCTAAGGACGAACTAGTTTTAAATGGTTGAAGGCATGGATCTTTTACTTGTTGTCACAAATTTCATTCCTATTCTACGCAGAGCAAACCTTTCTAGAGCAAACTAATTTCTATATGTATACATATTGTTATCGTAGAAGAGCTAAAGTAGAATCCCCCGCCATGGCCTCGCGAAAAGCGTCTAAAGCCATTGTTGAGGTTTCAGGACAAGGTTCAGACAACGTTTTTGACACTTCACCTCGAAGTGTCGACTCTATCAGGACCTAGTCATATATTTCTGAGGTTCTACAGTCTGAATTGGTATATGTTTCGGATGATTCCAGTGAAAATGAAAAGGACGACCTGATCACCAAATATAAGATCGTCATCCAGGGTTAAATGCATAAAGTAGCGACTAGGCCACGTCTTCTCCCTTACTATGATATGGTCCGGTGGGCATTAGACCATGTAGATATACCAACCAGAACCATCTTCAACGAGCAGAGGGTCACCATTGGAACTTTCAGATCCAAACAATTGCAGGCTATGTACAAGTTTCCAACCGTGTCAGACCTTACATACAATGTCGAATTCTTGGAGAATTGTAAACAGAAGGAATGTGTGCAATACGACAAGACTATGTCCAGTTTAATCAAAGATTGGGTTTCACACCTTGTGAAGTTCAGGGCAGACAGTAATGGTATATATTCAATATTTTCTCTGGAACCACAATTCAAATATGTGGCTATGATGACCTGCAGATTATATGGGAGAGAGGACACCACACATTTTTTCCTTCAGTGGGTGCCTCTAATTCATT
>ML780088.1:764687-785350 GCA_009831015.1 Picea engelmannii
TCCATATTCTTTCGTCTCATCTCCTCCAACAACAAGGACGAGACCACTTCTTCAAACTTCAAAGAAGTTGTATTACTACCTATGGCCACAACCAGACTATCCCACGAGTCTGGTAAAGAACACAACAAACTGATACATTTATCGTCATCTGAAATTTTAATATCAACAGATACTAACTGACTTACCACAGTATTAAAGGCGTTCAAATGCTCTGCCACCGAGTCTCCATCTCTTATCCTCAAGTTATACAGCTTCTTTCTCAGGAATAGTTTATTTACCAGGGACTTAGACTGATACAACTTCCCCAACTTTTCCCATAAATCTTTGGTTGTAGCTTCCTCTGACACATTCAGTAATACTGAATCAGAGAGACACAGTTGAATTGTGCTCTTTGCCTTCCGATCCGTCTTTTTCCAGTCATCTGCAGAAGTTCCTGTAGTTGCCGTACCTGGATCTACCGTGATCCACTGATCTCTATCCACCAAAAGATCTTCCATCTTGAGCTTCCACAGCTCAAAGCTTTTCACATTAAACTTCTCGATCTCCATCTTCGAATTGCTTCCCATTTATTTTCACCTGAAAAACAATACCACAGATCTCCCACTGTAAAAGGGCTTATCACAGTCCCGAGCCAAACCCTTGACGACAAAGGCGTCCCCATGAAGCCAATAAATCTCTAATACCAAATGTAAATTCTAACCTTGTACAATATCTACTGCAAACTGATATTCAGAAAAGAACAGAAAAGATACAATGGAAAATACAAACATTACACATAGATTTTTCACCTGGAAACCCAAACCGGGAAAACCCAGCATATATTATATTTATACATTGTGTTGCATTGTTTACAATAAAATATACATATAGGAGCCAGCGGCATCCAAAACCCTAACCCAATGACCTGGATTAGTCCAAAACCCTAATTCCTTAACCGGAAATAGAAAACCATCGGCAAAAAACCATCTGCCGAAAAACCACCTAATATCATGTGGTCCCGGAAATATGTCGTCCCGGCAGAAATATGTCGTCCCGAAGAAAAAAAAATCGGGGGCGTTGCCCCTGAACCCCCCTGCACCCCTCGAGAGGGGGCCTAGCGGCCCCCCCTCTAACCCCCCTGCGCGCCTGGCGCAGACGCTCAGACACTACTACTCGTGCAAAGAATATAACACATACCCAACAGATTTCACGTATCAGGTGTTTTGATATGAGTCACCCTCGACTCTCTCTATCCCCGAAATCTGAAACAAGAGTCTAGCGCGTCCTAGCTCTTCCTTTAACTTCCACCGGTGTGACCTCTAGCGAAATTAGAGGATTATCTCTCCTCATTTCTCCCGAGGTCCGAACTCCCGAACCCCTGTTGCCTCATATCAAAGGTCCACAGCTTTCCGAGTTCGACGGTCCCGGTCAATTCCTCGCGAATCGACAATTCGTGTTTCGGGGTTTCGAATACAGTTTCCCCTACTTTTCTTCTGGTCTCTAGTTTTCTGAAATCTACATGAGTCAGATCCAACAACTCAAAGCTCCTCGTAATCCAAAGGTGTGGATCATTTTTCTCGTGAATCGGGACTTCACGGTTCGCGAAATTAGAAAGCAGTTCTCTTCCCTCTTTCAACTTTCATCTTCATGAAATTCAAGTGTGTCAGATCAACGGATGACACTCACCGTGATTCAATGGTATAGATCTTTCCTCGCAAATCGTAAGTTTGTGTTTCAGGATTTTTGAGAACAACTTCCTCTGTTCTCCCAACTTTCGATTCTCTGAATTCCCGATGAAAGGAATCAATAGTTCAATCTTCCCTGAGATCGACGGTTCAATACCTCCCCTGAGACTTCAAGTACTAAATAAATCTTAGCGTTATCTTCCTCGCATTTGGCTGGATCCGACAGCTCATGGGTTTTTGTCACTTCTTCCCGGAAGCACTCCACCGTCCGATTCTATCCTTGTTAATCTCTTTTCGCGATTCGGGACTTGGAGTGACCAAGAATTTGGCCTGCGCTCCAAGTTCACGATCCCTGAATTTACGAAATGATCCAACGGTTCAAACCAACCACGATCAACGAACCACTTTATTCTAGATCCTAGAGTGGCAAGTTTCTCCATCCACTAACCACCTTCCAACTTCTGGCTATCTTACGGTCCCCGTGATTTCATGAGTTCTCCACGGAGAATTTTGACCGTTCGTTCAAATTCTAAATAAATTCTTTCCAAATATCTTGGCATCAATTCTTCTAGAATTGACTTCCTCCCTAACTTGAAGGATTTCGAATAATTTGAAGGATTCGATGGTGTTTTCCCTTTCGAGCTTCGGTTAGTGAAATTTTAACTTCACCTTGCCGCACACTTGCGTTCAGCGTGTGAACTTGCTCTGTTTCTCTCAGAGCTTTTAACTTAATCAGTCTCAAAGGGACTTGACCCTTCAGTGTTTTCCAAAAGACTTTCTGGTGTCTTCCTGGCACCCTCTACGCTCGTCTCCTGGAGTCTTTCGAACTTAAAACAAGTTCCCTCTATAAGCACTCCTTGCGCTGGATATGCACACTCTTCATACCAAAAGTTCCAGGCTATCTCTTCTGAGCTTC
Source organism: Picea engelmannii (assembly GCA_009831015.1). NCBI lineage: Eukaryota > Viridiplantae > Streptophyta > Pinopsida > Pinales > Pinaceae > Picea > Picea engelmannii. The sequence goes on from ML780088.1 coordinate 767,268, forward strand.
GTTTTCTGAACTGGAAGAATTATGTGTCTCTTCCATTTCTTTGCACTTTGTGGCAATTGAAATCAGTTCTGGCACTCGCCAACCTTCTGCAATACAAATGCGAAGATGATTAGAATTTTTCAGGCCTTTGTTTCTTAACAATTCCTCATCTTTCATAACAATCGATGTTAGGAAAATCTTTCAATTTCATGACTTTTTTGAGCTCTGCTCCGCTCTGCAATTTTCGGGTTTTCGAAACTTTCGTTTTCGGCATTTCGGGATTTTTAGCCTTCGGGTTTTCATTACTCGGGACTTCGGGTTTTCAGCACCAGGGATTTCATTTGCAGTGACTCCCAACCTTTTATCATTTCAATTCTCGAATTCCGAAAATTTCGTTTCCTTATTCCCCGGGTCCACAACATAGTTGGCGTCCTTAAAATCCGCTACGATTCTTCTGTCTTCGGAGATTTCGGGACTTCGGGACTTCGGGTTTCGGTCCACGAAGATCCAACAGTTAGATATTCGTAACCAGAGTCACCCTTTTTGCAACTCGCAATCTCACGAGTTCGTGAGTCGAAGACCCTCGACTCATTTCCTCCAACCACCGATACCCGAGATGTGACATGGGTATGGCTCCCTCCTTGCTAGCGTCTACTACGTATGACCGTAGTCTAGGGCTAAGTGCTAGCACCCTTTGCTATTCGCACCTTCATGAGTTGTGGCATCCAACCCTGGTGCCTCCCTTTCACGACACCCCGAGAAGCGATGTTGACTTTTCTCCTCTCGTTCTCGCTACTTCGCGACTTCGCGAGTTTCAATGTTGAGCTCCCATGCCCTTATCTTGTGAGTCCCCGAAATCATGAATTACTTTATTCTTCGGGCCCATAGCACAGTTGTCGGCCTTCACCACCGTGGCATGTGGTACGTTCAGGAGGGTCCACGTCACTTTTAACGACGTCATCGGGTCCCACCACTCTCGCCTGTCTCCTCGACCCACTGGCACGTGGTACATCTCCATGTGTCCACGTCCATTCCTAGAAAACTACAACAGCCAGATCATTTTTAGATCTACGGCACAGATCCTTTCGACGTTTTGGGCTTCCAAACGCCGATGCACTCTAACTCATGTTAGCCCTCCGGGCTAGACTTGTGGTTCACACGATCTCCCCTTATATGACCACAGTCATACCTCCTATCGGGGTTTCGAACTTTCCAATGCCGAAACACATATGTCCTCAGGATTCGCGATTCCCCGAACCCCGATTTCCCGATGGATGACTCTCCTTCCGAAACTTTCCTGACTGCCTCGATCTTGGCCACGCGTCCCCAAGAATGGACGGTCCTCGCTGCTTCTCGCTATTTCGCGATTTCGCGATTTCAAATGCTTCAGGTGCCTTGTCTTCAGGATTCGCGAAACGTCGAACCTCGATATTCCTATGGGCTCCCAATCTCGCCCACGTGTCCCAACTGACGGACGACTCAGATCCAATCTCAGGATTTCGCAACTTGCGATTCCCCGATGACAAAGTTCTATGTCAACTCAAAATCCCGGTAGCCGATATACCAATGGGTCTCTCGATCTCCGCCACGTGTCCCAACTGTTGGATGGCTCGGATCAAATCTCGGGACTTCGCCTAGTGCAAGGTCAAAAACACTCACCTATGTGAGTCCGGGTGTCCGGATCTCCGAATTGGACGATCGCACGACATGCGTCCTTCCTTATACGGACGACTCAGATTTCCTCTCGCTATTTCAGAACTTGAAATGTCCCGACCTTCTCGACCTCGAGAACTCCGATATCCCGAACGCCGATATCCTAATAAGACAACTCCTTTTGGGACTTTCACCCTCCTGTTCACGAAGCTTTAAAACTCTGTGCCACTCTCTACCGATTCGACGGATGTCGGGTAATTTACTCAAGATCTGACGTCTCACAAGGGTTCGCCTTCCCTCCCGAACAGATCCTAGAGCTTCCACACCACCGGTGTGGAGTCCTCTCTCCCTCTGGACTCATACCACAATGGTCGTGGTTTCATAAAGTCGCTATACCTCCTGAGCTTTAAAAACAAACACGTCAAGTAACTCCTTGACATTTTGGAGTAAACTAGGGTCCGAAATTGGCCTTCCAGACCCAATTTCCCCTCACATTCTAGATCCAAAGACCACTCCATTGGCCCATCTAGGCTTAGTTTCGAAACCTTGGCTCTGATACCAAACTGTAACACACCTTTTCTGCTACTTTGTTTAATCGTTCTGATACCAAACTGTAGCACACCTTTTATGCTACTTTGTTTTATCGCTCTGAAAAGGAAACTTTAACACCACTCTATACAGATGTTATACAATCCACATGCATTTAAACAAATAAACACATTCAAGCTTAGAGTAAACTTATTATCTACTGTTATAATTAACTATCCATAGCGTTTCATACTAATTCGTATACACAGCGGAAATCATGATAACATAAGCAGTAGAGTCATGCAAAACATGATTAAAACATAAACAGATACTTATCTTTTGAATAATGGTAAATTCCACCAACCAAGTGTAGGCCTTCCACGAACCTCCTAGCCTTAGACTGCACTGCTCATCAGCTCAGCAATGGGTCACCCCCGAGCTAGGACTAAGATCCACCCCAAGGAAAGAAAATCTAGGCTAGGCTGAGGTCACAAGGAAAACAACACACAACCACAAGGAAGGGATTCTCTCCAAGGAACCTCCCATGCTCACTTCCCACAGACCCTCATTCCCCACATGCCTGTTCCACCCCAAGAGTATACACCTTCTCTGTCACCTGGACAGTCCTTCGTTTGCTAATCTCCCTTGCCTTGGGTTACAGGAACAGGCTGGACCGGAAGTCTCCGGGCTCTGTGGCAGCTACAGGGTTCCTTCCAGGAGTTCTCTCCTTCCTCTACGCACTCTCTCACCTGGAGAGAGTGGCTCACAGGTCCAACAAACTGTTCTTCCAATCTTCAACCACCTCTCTCACCTGGAGAGAGTGTTGTACAAACTGGCCAATAAGCCACACAGGATCAAACAATACATGTCTACCACAATCCACGGGATCCAGACACGAACACCCCAGGGAAGCTCCAGACAGGTGCAACAGTATAGCCAGGCTTAATAGGGATGAGACACTTCTGTTTTCTCAATTTGGCAATACGGAATAGACTCACATTCTGGATTCTTAAGGATGCATGACGAGTTGTCCACGCAGGGGTCGACTCAAACTTAACGGTTCACAACCGGAAGGGTGTCCATCCTTTCAGAAGCAAATATAGACACCAACCTTTTGGTTCAGAGTGCACGAGGGTATCTCTTACAGAGGTCGGATGGGTTCCTCGTTCCGACGATTGGGTAGAATGGAGGAGCCACCCCCCCAGCACGACTCATCTCAGCTTTTCATTGCATGCGCCAGCATTGACACTTGTCCCCCATGTGACTGCATGCCTCCTTCAACATGTGTTCCTCCCACCATTTGGGAATCACATGTCCTTCCAAAAGGACTTAGGCTAAAAACATATAATGAACATATCTTTTGGGATAATATTAAAATATTATTCCCAGGCTTAAGCCCCCTAGGCTCAACACTTAGCCCCTTTTTCCACCTTCCAGCCCCTAATTCCTTGCCCACCTTATGGATTCTTAGTCCCCCTTCACTCATTCATCATGGTCAGTCTGCACATGGCGGTGTTTATGTTTTATTAATTGTTCTACGTGATTACATATACAACAGAAGGCTCCTGGCCTTCAACACTCAAGCTCCCTGGCCTGACAACACATAAGCCTCCAGCTTATAAAAACTTGGCTCACCAGCCTATAAAACATAATTACAATTCCTTCAAAACATGGTTTACAACGGGGCTTGGCCTTGGGGACACTACAAAGGGAAGGCGTTATGTCTTGTTGTTTTGGTGTTGTTTGATAGTTTGTCTGGTTGTTGTTTGATAAATGTTTCTTTGTGCGTCATGTAACTACTTTTGTTGTGTTTCTAGTTTTTTCAGTGGCAGGTCAAGTGGGCAGTAGGTTGTTAGAGAAATTGTGTAATTCGAAGGCAATCCAAGGCGAGTAGGGAGAGAGGGTGTGTTTTTTTGAGGTTTTATTGTTTACTTTTCTTTTGGTTGCTTGATGCGTTTATCTACTATGTCATTTATTATTGTTTAGAGAGACAGATTTGTTGTGCATTTGCAAGTACCAGTAGTGACAAGTTCTAAGACTTCTAACTTTGGGGTTGTGGAAATGTGCGTTAGAGTGTAATAAATCATTTGCATTGTATGCCATAGGCCAAGGAAAATTAGGTTGTGATTGCTATTTTGTGTTTTCTTATTGTCGGCTTGTATTTTTCATCTTGTTTTGCAACTGATTGATGCTATGGATATGGTGCGGGTGTAAGGCTAAGAATCAATGCATTATTTTGCATGTGTTGTGAAGAAATGTTGTTTTTAGGTTGGTTCATTGCACTGTGTTTCATTTGTTCTCTTTCTAATGGGGTTTTAGTTATAGTGTAATGATTTATAGTTCAGAGAGAGGGGGGCATTTTTGCAGTTTGCCCAGAGGCTTTTTCTATGAACATATGGTAGAAATGTATTTTTTATGTCTTTCACATCTTGGCAGTCGTAGATGAGTATCATCAATACAACGATTGCTTTGTATTTTCAATGCTTGTGCGAAGAATTCATTGCAGGTGTTTATCTGTTGTTGGCTTGTATTTTTCATCTTATTTTGTAGTTGATTGATGCGATGGAGATGGCACAGGTATAAGGTTAGGGAGAACTTCATTATTTTGCATGTGGTGTAGTGAAATGTTTTTTTTAGGTTTGTGCGTTGGACTATGTTTCATTTGTTCTTCTTTTCTTGGGAGTTTGATTTTAGTGTAGGAAATTATAGTTCATAAAGACGAGGATTTTGCACTTTTCCTGGAGGCTTTTACTGTTTGAGATTCATATCTGTGCAGAGGACGGACATATGGCTATTGCAAAACTTCTATCCAGCCTCAAAAGTGGTCAAGTAAAAAGGCTCGTGACAAGTAGCTTTTTCAAATAGCTCGCAGACTTGGGTTTACGACAAGGCGAAGAGAATGATGCTAATTTGCTAAAATGTCTTTTATAAATATCAAATAAATTTCAGTTAGAAATAATGATAATAAAAAAACCATGGGGCAGTTTACAGATAGGAAACATATTTTCATGGGACTGCTTCTAGATATCTGGTGTTTTCTCCTAAATCGGAGCAAATCAATTTATTATAAATCAATGTTCTATTTTGCAAATTACGTCCCTTGTCACAATGACAGATGCATAACTATTGGAAATGCTAAGGTGTAGGAGGGTGGCCTGTGCAGGTTCTCAGCACAAGGCGTAAAAACAAATTGTCTTAGGTACACCAAGTATAGAAGTGCAGGGTGGATGAGGATTGTAGACTTTGGACCCTTTTTCTAATTATCCATGCAAGTTATGGTCTAAGTTAGGGAGCAGTGCATTGTTTTGCATGTGTTGTAGTGCATTTTTGTTTTTAGGTTGGCACATTTGAATGTGTTTCATTTGTTGATCCGGATTTTATGAGTAGAATGAAATGAATACAGATTATTATTAAAAGATTCTTAACATAGAATAATAGAGATATTGTAAAACATGTTTCTATTCAATAAGGAAATAAGCTGAAAATGTAAAATGCAGCGGAAAATAAGCTTGTTGGAATGGTGGCGGCTTATCTTTGAGAAGAGATGTGACGGTTGCACTCCCTCACAAGAAGATGATTACAATGAGGCTATGAAGGCATTTTGACAATAAGCATGAATTCCAAAACCCTATACATCCAAAAAAATAACCCTAGGAGATGAATCACAAAAATTCAGGTGGGCCCCGTTGGGGTAAGTTAGTACATCAACTTCCTAGGACCGTAACTTTTGCATACGATCTTCGTTTTAGGAGAAAGACATCCCATTGGAAAATTATATCCAAGGAAGACACATTTTTTCGTCAGACTATGAATTTCTCCAGAATCTAACTATGGCGAGCCCTAAAATCGTTGTTTAGGGCCTCAAAATGGCCCCATAAGTCAGGGACCCGAAAACTAGGAAACAACTGCCAAAATGAACTAGTTGGAATAGGTGGGAGGCCACCAACATCCATTTGGATAAATCCTCATCCCTTAGGAAGAAATGGTCTCAATTGTTTTGAGTTCCCCCATTAGATGAAGAAATTTATGTTGAATTTCGCCCCTAGTGAGCCACTTGCCTTGGTGCAGGAGTTGTCCTTCTTTGACAAATCGATAAAGTTGGATCCTTTGTTGTCGAGTGCCCTTGACCTGTGTGTCCATAATCTAATAATTGGATGCTTGTTACATGCAGTTAGGGTTGAGATATGTTGGTGTCAATTGTTCAGTCATCTCTGAGGTATCCAATAATGGTGTGAAATATGGCCGAAGGAGAGCCACGTTGAACACTGGGTGCAGGCCAAGGAAAGGAGGAATGTTGAGCTCAAAAGCATTGTCACCCATAGCTTTGGTGATGGTGTAAGGTCCATAATAGAGTGGGTGAAGCTTCCAATGGGGGCTTGTAAGGCATTCTTTCTGCAAGTGCAACCAAACTTTGTCTCCCACCTGAAACTTATGTGGCACCCGATGTTGATCATGACGTTGCTTGTACCTTGAATTGGATTTTTGTAAAATATCATGAACCTGTTGGCAGATGTGATGGATCCACTCAATGAACTGGTTGGCTTTGTCAGCTTCAGTTGGAGCAGAGGATGAGTCGGATGAGGTGGTCGCAAGGGGTAGTGCAACATCTATGGGACCCAATGGTTGGAATCCTAACCCCACCTGAAAGGGGTTGTGGCCAATTGATCTATGTAGGGATCGGTTGTAGCTATGTTAAACATAGGGAAGACTCTCATCCCATGTGTGTGGGTTCTTATAATTGTACATGCGTAGGATATGCACGATCATCCGATTGATGACCTCAGTTTGGCCATTTGTTTAGGGGTGGAAATCAGTGGATTTGGTGAGCTTGGTGTCTAGTAGTGACCAGAGGCTCGACCAAAATGTGTTGAGGAACCAACTGTATCGATTTGAGACAATGGTTTGTGGGATTAAAAAATGTACCCATACTCTTTCAAAGAAGATATTGGTAGTGGCCTCTGTTGTGATGCTCTTCTTAAAGGCAACCAGAATCACCATCTTGGAAAAGCGATTAAAAACCACAAAAAAAAAATCATTTCCCTTCTTGGTGGATAGAATGCCCGACATGTAGTCCATTGAGATGGATTCCCATGTACTTTAGGGAGTAGGAAGAGGGGTGTACAGGCCCTGTTTCTTAGTGGTCATTTTTTCAATAGCACAGAAAGTACAGGCCTTGATATACTTGCCCACATCATGTCGAAGTTTCAACTAATAGAAATGTTTCTGCAGTACTTATACTGTCTTTTTGACACCGACGTATCCTTCCACCCAATTGTAGTGGGCTTCCCAGATCATCTTCGCTCGCTCACTTGATGGAATGCAGGGATGGCCCAGATGGCACAACAACTTGTCCTAGAGATGGAAATTAGCGACAACTGAGTTTGTGCCCAACATTTAGTAGGTGGTGGAGAAGTCAAGGTTTGTCTCATAGAGGTGGGGCCATCCGAAGGTCTCGTGGTTGCAAGATTCTAGCATTGTGGTGAGTGCCGCGATTGGAGATCAATTGAAGCAATCAACGACTCGGTTGGTGCTTCTTGTTTTATACTTGATGTTGAGGTGGAACTGTTGCAAGTATGTGGACCAATTCTGATGGCGGTCATTTTGCAATTTTCCTTGTGTCTGCATGAAATGCAGTGGCTTATGATCAATGTGGATGACTGTCTCCCTCCTAAGAATGTAATGTCTCCATTGGAGGAAGGCTTACACAATGGAGTACATTTATTTTTCATAAGTATGGTACTTACAGACAACATTTGATAGTGTCTCACTATGATAGACAACGACGCCCACAACATAGTCTGGAGCATTTGTATCGATTTCAAAGGGTTGTTGCAGGTCCAGTAATGAAAGTACTGAGGCTGAGCACAAGTGATGCTTCAAATAATCGAATTCTTATTTTTGGGATAGGCCCCACACAAATATTTCCTTAGTTCCACCCCTGGTTAATTGGCTAAGGGCCCATGCAATATGGGTGAATCCCAACATGAACATGTGATAGAAATTGGCAAGGCCCAAGAAGCTCCAAAGCTCGGTGAGTGTGGTTGGGGCTAGCCAGTCACGGATGACCTGGATCTTGGTTGGATCCACATGTACACCATGTTTATCAATGATGTAGCCCAGGTAATGGACCATGTCTATGCCGAAGGAGCATTTTTCCAAATTGGAATATAGTTTGTGTTGCCACAGGGTGTGTAGAACCTGTTGAATATGTTGCAAGTGCTCCACCCAAGTCTTGTTGTAGATGAGGATGTCATCCATATACACCACTAAAATATTATTGGTGAAAGGTTGTAGGATATCATCCATCATCATCATGAAAGTGGTTGGATCATTTTTCAAACCGAAGGGCATGACCAACCATTCAAAAAGACATTCTTTTGACTTGAAGGAGGTCTTCCATACATCTATATTTTCTATTGGGAATTGGTGGTAACCAGAATTCAAATCAATATTACTAAATTATTCCCCCCCCATGAGATTATCAAGGAGGTCATCGATTCAGGGAATCGGGTACCGGTTCCTGACTGTGATTTTATTCAAGGTCCGGTAGTCAATGCAGAGTTGTCAGATCCCATATTTCTTCTGCACCAACACGATTGGGCTCCCACAAGGTGATGAGATGGGATGGATGTGTCCCTTGTGGAGAATTTCTTGGATCTGTCTCTTAATCTCCTCATTCTCTAACAGAGAGGGGTCGTAGACTAGCCCATTGGGTAGCGGTGCGTTGGGGGTCCGATCGATGGGATGATTGACCTGACAGTGCATAGGTACCTCGATAGGTGAGGAGAAGATATCTGAGTATTATTCCATGACGTTATCCACTTTCTTCTGCTATGTGGAGAGGCATTGGATGTGGCTATGATATTTTTCTCACTCTGAGAGCGAATCACGAAGAATATAAACTTGTCGGTATGAGAGATGACCTTCCTGCATTTCTTGGCATTGATCAAGGAAATAGCACTAGGTGGGACTGCCTCGGGTATCTTATACAATTTCTTGTTCAAAGTAATAATAACAGTGTGAGGCCTAGACTCATATACAACATGACGTTTCCATAAATAAGGTTGGCCCAAAATAACATTGAAAACTTCGATAGGAGAAACATCACACAATACCTCATCTTTGAAGGGCTTGATTCCATACGATAGGAGACATTGTTGGCTGACACAGAGATCGCTTCCTTGGTGGAGCCATCCAATGGTGTAGGGTTGTGGGTACAACATTTTCAAAAGGGCTAGCCGCTTGATGACCTCCACTGAGATGAGGTTCTTTTGTCTACTGCTATCGACGTTGAAGTGTAGCAGCGTGCCTTTCACCCACATCCGTGAATGAAAAAGGAACTCGACTTCCTTTGACTCATCTGGTTCATCGGGATGGAGCTTCGTGGTAGCAACGGTAGCATTGGGTTCTACATTAATGATCTGTCTCCCCCTTTCTGGTTCTGACTCAAAGTGGAAACCCACATCTAATTCGTAGGATTTCACCTCAGCCACCAGTGACTACTTTGAGTAGCAATCAACAGTGTTATGCCAGGGGCTCTTATGGAATTCACACCACTTCCTGGTATCTTTCTTTGTCTTTCTGATGTCCTTCTTTTCTTGCGGCTTGGACTAGTTGTCCTGAGGTTGTCCATATTTTCTCTGTCCTTTTTTTTGCAGTTTGGGGCCACCCTTTCATTGTTGTTTCTATGAGGGGTTCCCAAGCCCAAATTTCCATGTCTTTTGTTTAAGCTTATGCTCGATTTTGATGACATATCGGTAGGCCGCACCTAAGGACAAGATGTCCATAAACTCCATTTCAGAATGGACGTATCTATGTAGACCACTGCAATACTTGAGCACTATATTTCACTCAAAATATTTTATACCCAGCTTCGTGCCCAAGGTATGGAAGATATTTGTGAACTTGGGCATTGCTTGGTCTCTTTCTTGCCGCAGTGTGATCCATTTTGTATAAAGGTCGTCAGAAATTTTGAAAGGGTAGTATTATTCCTTAATAGCATCCCTGAAGGAATCCCAGGTAACCACAACTGTAAATGATGAGGGTTCCTCTGTTTCCTTTTGCTCACAGAAAGTTTCCCACCAATCTCTGACACGAGGAACAACTTTGAGGAGCGCAAAAGTAATATTTTCTCTATTCACAAAGTTATGGAAAAAGAAATACCCTTCTAGTAGATTCAACCATTTGTCTACAACATTTGTGTCTATCTAACCTTCAAATATAGGAATATCAAAGTTTATTTGTACCTTGAAGGGGGTGGCGCCTCCTCTTGAGGAAGATGTGTCGCTTATTGGTAGTTGTCGAAGGATTTTCACAAAACTATCCATCATCTCGCTCCTCTATTGTGTGAGGGCTTCCTCGAGAAACATTTTGAAAGGATCTCATGTCATGTCATCTTTATTTTCTCCCACCATCAAAGGTCTCTTGGTTGTGCGAGAGATTTTGTCCTCAAGGGAAACAAGCTCGAGACCCAATTCTTTGCACCTTGACCTCATCAGGGACATGCATTAAGAACGACAAGGAGCAGACCGCTTTGATACCACTGATCCAGATTTTATGAGCAGAACAAAATGAATACATATTATTATTAAAATATGCTTAACATATAATAACAGGGATACAATAAAATAGGTTTCTATTCAATAAGGAAATAAGCTAAAACCGTAAAATACAATGAAAAATAAGCTTGCTAGAATGGTGGAGGCTTATCTCTGAGAAGAGATGTGACGGTTGCACTCCCTCATAATAATATGATTAAAATGAGGCTATGAAGGAATTTTGACAATATGCATGAATGTCAAAACCCTAGACATCCAAAAAACTAACCCTAGGAGATGAAGTGCCAAAATTCATGTGGGCCCCGTTGGGGCAAGTTAGTACATCAACTTCACGGGGCCGTAATTTTTGCATATGATATCCATTTTAGGTGCACGATAGCCCATTGGAAAGTCTATCCAAGGACTACAATTTTTTTTGTCAAAATGTGACTATTTATTCAATCTGACTGTAGCGAGCCCTAAAAACGTTGTTTAGGGCCTCAAAACGGCCCCAGAAGCTAGGGACCCAAAAATTAGGAAAAAACTACCAAACTGGAAAACTGGCAAAATGAACCAGTTGCAATAGGTGGGAGGCCATCAAAATCCATATCGATCATTTGTTCTTATTTTATTGGGGATTTGATTGTAGTATAAGAAAATATAGTTTGGAAAGATGGGCATTTTCCAGTTTGCTCGGAGGCTTTTGCTATGAATATATGGAGACAATATGTCTGTCTATGTGTTGGGAATCTGGGAAGTCGCAGATGTGTATCATTGACAAGGCCAATGCTATGTGTTTTCAAGGCTTGTGCAAATAATTTGTGTCAGTTATGATCGTGTTATCTCATGCATATGCAGGGTGAATTGTGATAGAGGATGTAATTTGGATGAAATAGGGGATGCAATTTATACTTTGATAGATTTGCAAGGAAAATCCAATCATTTTGAGCTTTAGTGCTATGAAAGAGGCACAGTTGTGAAAAACACGAAGATATGGCTATTGCAAAAGCTCCGTCTAACCTCAAAATTGGGCATGTATAAGGATCGTGAGAAGTAGATTATTGAAATAGTTGGAAGACCTAGGATTATGACAAGGCGAAGAGAAGTATGCCAATTTAGTACAATGTAATTTATAGATATCATATACCTTTTGAGTAGCGATAGGAATAATAAAAAACCATGGAGCAATTTACAGATAAGCAACATATTTTCTTAGCATTGTTTCTAGATGTGTGTCGTTTGGTCCTAAATCAAAGAAAATCAATTTAATGTAAATTAGTCATCTATTTTGAAAATTACATCTCTTGTCACAATGACGGGTGTGCAACTATTGGAAATCATGAGGTGCGAGAGGGTGTCATGTGCAGGTTCTATGCACAAGGCTTATAAATAGATAGTATTAAGTACATGAAGTATAGTTGTGCGGGGCGAGCGATCATTGTAGACTTTCGACCCTTACACTAAGAATTCATGCAACTTATGATCTAGCATTGACAAAGTTGGTTGCATAGAGACTTGTACAATTTGCAGAGCAATGTCATCAACACTTCTGCATAGTTTTATGCTACACATAGTCGGTACTTTGTCTATTTATCACCTATTTTATATTCAAATCTTGTGCGGAGAACTGATACATTTCTTGTTTGTGCACTTCCGTAGTTGCACGTCTGACATCATGTTTGATGGTGGGTGTTGTATGCATGGTGTAATTACTTGGACCCATTCATATTTTCATTGAAATTAGTGTAGTGTTTAAGTATACAAGTTCTCTCTTATGAGTTGTATTGCTGGAACAAATGATTGAATGAGATATTCTTGATGTGCAATATATAAAAAATGTTTTTTTTTTTTTTTTCTTACTTGCATATTGTCTAAAGATAGATAGATGGGTCAAAGATTTGTCTTAACATCAAGGCCAATAACAAGATTCACATCGGCCAAGATGTCTTTTACGCATATACCGACTAGCTTTCGAATAGAAATAACAATAATAAAAACCCATGTAGCAATGTACAAACAAGCAACACATTTTATTTGCAATGTTTATAGATGGGTGCACTTCCGTCCTGGATCATAGAAAATTAATTTATGATAAATCGAGGACCTATGTTGAAAATGACATTGCTTGTGATAATCAGGGATGTGGAGCTCTTGAAATTGTGAAAGTTTGGCAATATGAGAGAGTGGCCGATGCTGGTCTCCGCACAAGGCTTAAAAAATAGACTACCTTAAGTGCACCAAGTATATCTATGAACATATGGAAACACTCTGTGCAATGATTTTTGGTGCAGGTTGGCAGTGACAAAGGAATATGGCTAAAATAACTAGCACTATGTATTTTCAATGCTTGTGAAAAGAATTCATGCCACTTTTTTTTTGTGTAGTTTGGTAGTTGTTATTTCAAAAGTTTTGTTGAACATTGAAAGTGGCAAAGTAAGAACGATTTTGAGTAGAAAATTATTGAAATTCAAATAGATTGCAGAGCTGGTATTACCCCAAATCCAAGAGAAAGATGCCAATCAGGTAAAATATTTTTTAAACATATATCAACTACCTCTGGAATAGGAATAAGCATAATCTAAAAGAATAGAGCAATCTACAGATAATAATTTCATTTGTTTACCAGTGTTTCTAGATACATGGCCTTCCATCCTAAAGGGGGGCCAATGAATTTATCATAGATCAGTGACCTAATTTGTGAATTGGTTTGCTTGTCACAATGATGGATGCTAGAGTATGAGGAATGTGAAATTGTTGAATTATAACAAACTGTGAGGATGTTTGATACGAATTGTTTGCACAATCCTTGAAAATATCAGGTGTTCAATACACCGAGTATCACTGTGAAAACTACATGAGGATTCAAAATAGACTAAGCGAATGCTTCTTCTATTTTCAATTCTTGTGCAAAATTCTGGAGTTCCGAGCATTGGGCAATGTTGGTTGCATAGACGCTTATGCGATTGGTAGAGCGATGTGACTAGTGCTTCCACATATATGTATAGTGCACATATGGGATGATTTGTCTATTTATCACTTGGTCTATATTCAAATCCTATGTGGAGAACGATTGCATATGTTCTTCATGCAACACAATATTTTTGCATCTTGCATTATGTTTGATAGTGTGTGTTCTATGCATATTACATTTATTTGGTTTATTCAATTTTGCATTGGCATTTTCTTTGCAGGGGTTTTAGATGTGTGGGGTTGTGTGATATATCCAAGCAAATCAAATTATGATAAATCAATGACCTATATTGAAAATTACGTTGCTTGTCACAATCCAGGATGCATAACTATTGTAAGTGCAGAAGCACGAATGTGTAGTAATGCGACAAGATGAGCCCTTCGTGCTCACTGCATAATGGTTGAACATAGGTTGTATTAGGTAGACCAAGTATATGAATGGAAAATTTGTATCACTAGGCCCATACATGTCTTGCACACTTTGGCAATGGAAAAGGAATATTGCTAGCGCACGAAGTACTGTGTATTTTCAATGCATGTGCAAAGAATTCATGGCACTTATTATTGTGCGGTTTCGCAGGAGTTGTTGCAAAATCTTCGTCCAACCTCAAAAGAAACTAAGTAAGAAGGATTTTGAGTAGAAAAACATCCAAGACAAATAGATCACATACCTAGCATTATCTGATAACCAATTGCAAGATGTGAATATGCCATATTTGTATATTCTAACCTTGTACAATATTTACTACAAACAGATTTTCAGTAAAAGAACAGAAAAGATATAATGGAAAATTCAAACATTACACAGAGATTTTTCCCCTGGAAACCCAAACCGGGAAAACCAACATATTCTATATTCATTCATAGTGATACATTGTTTACAATACAATATACATATTCGAGCCATTGGCATCCAAAACCCTAACCCAATAACCCGGATTAGTCCACAACTCTAATTCCTTAACCGGAAATAGAAAACCATCGGAAAAATCCATGTGCCGAAAAACCACCTAAATATGTGACACATTTCCCAAGGCAGGGGACATGTTTCCTTCTACATTCATCTTATTTTAAAATACCCATTTTCTGCCAATGGGCTTTCTTCCAATCAGAAACTCCACTAGATCCCAAGCCTCATTCTTATCCAAAGATGCCATTTCTTTGTCCATGGCCCTTTTCCAGAGATTTGCATCCTTTGAATCCACTGCCTCCGTGAAAGTTCTAGGATCATCATCAGTAATAGATAAAGAAAAATTTGAATGAAAATCATATGGAGTATACCTTTCCGGTAGCCTTCTTTCTTGAACCGATCTCCTTAATATTGGAGTATGAGGATCTTCTTCTTCTGATTCTTGTTCTTCTGTAGAGTCTGACTCATCATCTTTTAAATACAACTCTATTTTCTCTTGTTCTTCCTTACGTGGTAGGAATTCTTGTTTAACATCATCCTTCATTTCTCTAAATACCACATCTCGGTTATACACTACCTTCTTAGTTTCTGGGTTCCAAATCTTATAACCTTTTGAGACCATCTTTATATCCAATAAAGATACACGTTTCGGCCTTTTTATCTATCTTACTCTTGTTTTCCTTTGGAACATGAACATATGCATCACAGCCAAATACCTTGAGATGTGTGAGAGAAGGTTCCTTACCAGTCCATACCTCTTGTGGAGTATTGTTATCCAATGTTGATGAGGGTGAAATGTTGACCAGGTAACATGCAGTATCCACTGCCTCTGCCTAGAATTCTTTCCCTAAATCGACACCACTGAGCATGCACCTTACTTTTTCCATCAGCATCATGCTCATCCTTTCTGCAACTCCATTTTTTTGAGGCGTATATGGAGTAGTATTATACCTTGCTATACCACACTTCTTATAGAATTCTTCAAATTCATTCCCGCGGAACTCTCTGCCATTATCTATCCTCAACACCTTATTTATTTTCTTTGTTTGATTCTCAACAAGAGACTTAAACTATTTAAACCTGTCAAAGACTTCGTATTTCTTCCTGAGGAAATATATCCAAGTATTCCTCGAGAATTCATCTATAAATGAGACATAGTACACATATTTTCCCAATGATGGGACCGACACAGGTCCAAAAACATCACTGTGAACTAGCTGTAAAATTCATTCTACCCTCTTTGCACCATAGCGGAATCTTACCTGATTATGCTTCCCATATAGACAATGTTCACAGAAATAAAAACCCAAAGAGCAGTTAGGCATACCTTCAACCATGCCTTTACCATGTAGTAGTCAAAGACCCTTCTCTCCGATATGCCCCAATCTTTGATGCCACAGCATAACCTTTTCTTCAGAGACTGTAGGAGTCCTTTCTTCTTCAACTCCAATATCAGGAACAACGGAAATATTACACCCATCACTAATAGTGATTCCTTGCAACTTATACAGAGTTCCAAACTGAACTCCCTTCAGCAACACCATTGCTACTCTAACCATCCTGCAGGTTTCCTTTTCGAATATTGTTTTTACCCCTGCATCGTCCATTTTGCTTACAGAAATCAAATTTCTGGCCAAACCTGGTGTTGGAGCCGCCTTTTGTTTTTTATCCTTTTTTAAATTTTATATCCTAATGCTTGAAATCGAAAGCTGGTTTTGGTATTCTCCTTTATTTTCCCCAAATTCTCAGGGGTCTCATCACGCAAGCGGCGATGGCTATCATACTCTTAAGGCACGATTTATTTTCTTTTAATTGTTTAAACGAGTCTCTCCTTTTTTACCTCGGGATGTCACATGTCGGAAGTTATAGATCACATAGTTTACAAGTCCTGAGGGGCGAAACAGCGAAATAATTAAAAAAAAAAAAGTTTACCCAGATCAGTACCGAGAGTAAAGATACTCTAAACCACAGTTAATCATCATTGGGATTTCGTCTCTCGGCGTTTGCTAGCTCCAAAAGTCTTACTGTCATAACCTCAATAGCTGAAACCACGAGTTTCTTGTTTTAGTAACCCAGGTTAATGTTAAAGGTAAAAATCTTAACCGCATTTAAGATCTGTCAGGAATTCACAACTCAACATGTTTTCCCTCAGAAGCTATACCTTCAAAGCGTCGAGTTGCGAAGTCGTGATAAAAATAGAAACGTAATTAATTAAACACTCAATCTGGTTTTATCCTCTAATTTAATTAGATCATATCATCGCGATCTCGCGATTTCACAACTCGACATACAAGCCTCCCGGAAGCTATACCTTCGAAGCCCTGAGTTGCGAAGTCGCGATATAAATAACAACGTAATTAATTAAATGCCTAATCATCGTTACGTTTTTTATTAACCAAAGCTAATTATCGCAACCTCAGGTTTTAGAGGTTTAAAGGGTTAAAGTGAAAGCTCCCGATGAGGCAAATGTCGAAAGATTAATTAACATTCAAAAAGGCCTGATTAATTAAGCTAAGCCATCATTTCCAGTGTTCTAATATGAAAATTAATATGCACAGTCTACGAGGCAATTTTAAACTTTCCTTACGCCAACTTGCATTACAAACTGTCAAAATCTAAGAAATTAATTGGAAATGAGGCGAATCGACAAGTAAGGATTTGGTTTTTATTGCTAAATTTATATTTAAGAATGATTTGACTGTTCTGTTCCTAAGGACGAACTAGTTTTAAATGGTTGAAGGCATGGATCTTTTACTTGTTGTCACAAATTTCATTCCTATTCTACGCAGAGCAAACCTTTCTAGAGCAAACTAATTTCTATATGTATACATATTGTTATCGTAGAAGAGCTAAAGTAGAATCCCCCGCCATGGCCTCGCGAAAAGCGTCTAAAGCCATTGTTGAGGTTTCAGGACAAGGTTCAGACAACGTTTTTGACACTTCACCTCGAAGTGTCGACTCTATCAGGACCTAGTCATATATTTCTGAGGTTCTACAGTCTGAATTGGTATATGTTTCGGATGATTCCAGTGAAAATGAAAAGGACGACCTGATCACCAAATATAAGATCGTCATCCAGGGTTAAATGCATAAAGTAGCGACTAGGCCACGTCTTCTCCCTTACTATGATATGGTCCGGTGGGCATTAGACCATGTAGATATACCAACCAGAACCATCTTCAACGAGCAGAGGGTCACCATTGGAACTTTCAGATCCAAACAATTGCAGGCTATGTACAAGTTTCCAACCGTGTCAGACCTTACATACAATGTCGAATTCTTGGAGAATTGTAAACAGAAGGAATGTGTGCAATACGACAAGACTATGTCCAGTTTAATCAAAGATTGGGTTTCACACCTTGTGAAGTTCAGGGCAGACAGTAATGGTATATATTCAATATTTTCTCTGGAACCACAATTCAAATATGTGGCTATGATGACCTGCAGATTATATGGGAGAGAGGACACCACACATTTTTTCCTTCAGTGGGTGCCTCTAATTCATT
>ML780089.1:14381-37370 GCA_009831015.1 Picea engelmannii
TAAGAAATGTAATTGTAATGGGTACTCCATGAATAGTTAAAGAGTCTTGTATTTCCTCCCATTTTTTCCTTTCCTCAAGTTGCTGCCTAAGTGTTTCTTCCTCCGCTCGTCCATGTGGCCCTGAAAAATAGTTTCTTGTTGGTTTTCTTCTAGGCATTGCTCTAGGGTTGTGTTTTCCTGGAAGATGTTTCCAAATATATTCTTATTCCAGTTCCAAAGCTGCAGCTTGAAGTTCTTCATCCTTTGTTGGAATTTGTACCTTCGTGAACCATGTGAAATCTTAGCATTCACCCACCAAGTTTAGGAGAGCTTCGAGAAGTCGGGATGGGTTAGCTAAAATTTCTCAAATCGAAAAGGCTTGTATTTGGGGGTAGCAATTGTTTCAATCCACAGATGAACAGGCCAATGATATGATCTCTATTTTGGGAGGATGGTTGCCTCCATCGAGGGTCCCTCGAGTATCAGGGTTTCGGATTCTAGAAAGTGATCCAGCCTGCAAGCAATTTTCTAGGTGCCAGTTCGTTTGTTGGACTAGGTGAAGGTGCCATTCCTAGTTTCTATATCAATTAGATTGAGATGATCAATAAGGTCTCGAAACTTACCACTATCCTGATCGAGCCGACATGTACCTCCTCTGTTTTCTTCCATTGTAAGGATGATATTGAGGTCTCCTCCAATGATCCAACATTATTGACCTATCAGTCCACCAAAAAAGGAGAAGCTACGTAGAAAAAGGTCTTTTTCCTAGATATTTTTGGGTCCATAAGCATGAGTAATAATCCCCTCCTTGCTCGAGCAGATTGCACAATAGTGTGCAAATATTGTGTATGTTGTGGTGGATTCCAGAGTATTGCCAATCCTCTGTTTCATATTTGGAGTCATTATAGATGAATTGACAGTGTCACCATCAACTTCCAAAGACTTCTTCCACTGCTTCTCCTATACATTTTGTTTCCTGTATAAAAAGAATGTTCAGATTCTTTGTCATTATAATATTTGAAAGAGTCCTCTATTTGGATCTTCCATTTAGGCCTCTTACATTCCATGTAATGATCTTCATCATGAGGAGTTTGGTGGCGGTGAGAAGAATCCCTCAGTCATGCATTGTATCTATCTCGAGTTAATCATGAAGTGGCCTACCTCTTTAATGAGTGATCAAGTTGTTTTGTGTCCCCATATATTACTTTCTTTGGGTGTACGTCTAGGATCTAGGCCTGGATTTGAGTTTATTTCTAATCTACTTGACTGGGATGGACTTTCCTTAGCTGCTCGACTGGGATGGATTGTACTTCCTTTTTATTGAAAACATCCTCCAATTTTTTGAGATCTATGTCAACGAGGTCTTTCTCATCCATATGCATATACGAAACCCCCTCGAACCATGGTATCTTGCCTACTTCCTGCTGGTCAAGGGAGTAAGGGGTGGTGATTTTCTCTAAGACTAGGTCGGGAGATTGTTTGGCTTTGCCTTTGTTATTTCTTTGATGGCCTTGATTGTGGGGATTTTCTACCTCTTCTGTGTCCAATAGGTGATTTAAAACATCAATTGATTTGTTGGTGGGGGTCTTCTTATCTAACCCCCGACTGGGTTTCTTTGATGGTTGTTTCTTGTGGTGTGTGACTTGCGTGAAGCTATCCTTCGATTTTTTATCCATTGGTGGTTTTGCTGGGGCATTGAGGGGGAAGTATCGAAAGAGATGTCTGTGCTTGTGGTATTTTCGACAATGGAAAGGTATGTGTTCATACTCTATGGTATGGATCCAGTCTTCATCTTGATATTCCAAGGTGACTAAGTCTGGTAGGGCCTTGGAGATGTTCATGTAAACACATATCCTCGCAGGGCCTTGGAGATGTTCATGTAAACACATATACTAGCATATGAGGTATATCTCCTTTGTTTTGTTACCTGTGAGGATTTCAGATGATGGTGAAAAAGCCTTTCGAGCTGAGTTGGAGATCATATTCTCCCTTTGGGTTCCACTAGGTTCCCTTTGGTTTCCACCAGGTTTTAATCCACCCAACTAGATTTCTTTTAGAGGCACATAACCCCAAAAACTTTTCGATTAGGGCATGGTATTTCATGAACTCGGTGCATTCCCGACTGTTGTGGAATTTATCACATATCTTGGTACCATAGTTGCTTGAGGGATGCATTTCCCTGGTTCTCATGTGCGAGTTTCTTTTGGATGAAACTTTTTCTCTTCCACCTCCATGTCCTTCCGAGTGCTCTGCCCACAGAGATGAGGCAATGGCTCAAATGGTGGCCCAGAAGCCTTGGCTCATTCCTTCTCATTCACAACTACATTCCAATATGAGGGGTTTTGCACCCTCCCTCCATTCTGTTAGCTCAATGGTAATTCTTCATGAAATTTCTAAAATAAACTTCTTAATAGTACTCTTTAGATTATAAATGATACATAGTAAATTTCAAAAAATCAAAGTCTAAAACATATAGATAATAATAATAATAATAATAATCATCTAAACTTTTTATGCTACTAAAATTAACCTAAATCCATCTTAACACTAGTTATATCAAACATTGCTCAAGATCAAATTCATCTTTGTCCTAAAATTTATACATTTAAAAAACCCTCGACATTTTGCATCACAATGGAAACACTGCACCACCAGTCACTGGATAACAAACTCATACTTTATCGAAGACGCCAGAAATTTTATTTTATATGACGTGAGAGAGACCGCGAGCTCCTCCAGCCCTGACACTGCATTCCTCAATATCTTTCTCGCCTTCTACTACATATCCATCCCTCAATTCACTTCTCTGTTTCCGTTCGCACTTTTGGGGTATGCGAGTAAAATATTCTTATTTATTAATACGATAGTTCTGTCACACGGAGTACTATCTAGCACCTTTTGCGCGGTGGATTGACGACTACTCTCCGAAATCAAGGGTTTTTGCGAGCATTCAGTAGTTTCTTTAATGGTTGTTAGTGCATTCCAATAGCGGTAATCGCAGTCCCGACTCCCAATCTTCTCTAAATTTCAATAAGTTAGTTGGCTATGTAGCATTAAATGTTGCAATAAGTGAAATATAAGTTGTTTTATGTGAAAACAATTCATATTCAAATTTCAATATGTTAGAAATATCTAGTCAATTATGTAGTATTGAATGTTGTTATGTAGTATTAAATGCTGTAGATAAATATAAATTGTCAGATGTGAAAACAATTCAGATTAAATTACTTATAATCTATTAGCCCCAACATTCAATCCTGGATAACAGGCTGAATATTATAAATAAAATATAAGTTGTAATCCACTAGCCCCAACATTCAGAGGCCGAATATTGACTGCAGATATTTCTTGACAACTACCCAACAGCAACTAATTCCAACCTAAAGAGAAATAAGGCTGATCCAGCCACCAATATCCAGGATGCTAAGCAGCATTGAATACCCTAAAATCCTCAAACTGTGGCTCGAGATCTGTTCTTTGAATTTTCTTGTGCACTAAGATATTGATATGTTGTACAATATTTCTCTGAACGATGTAGTTACACACCATGAAATTTTCGTTCGAGCGAGATTAATTGCTTGGAGGCATCCCTGCAATTTGATGTGTCATACGATTTTTTCCAGGCATCTAACGTCTAAAGTTTGTGGGAGGGTACCCGATTTTTATTTTTTTTCGGGCTGTCAAAGCTGAAGCCCGTGTCACAACAGAGCATTTCCTCGCTGCCAATTTGTCAATTTGTTGTCACGAAACCTGTGCTAAGAGAAGACCAAAAAACAACCGTGTAAGCTGGCAGCTGACAGCCTCTCTGTATCGTTTGTTGTAATTTCCAATGCTTCTATTATCAGAACTCTACAGATAAAACTGACTTCAGATAATGAGAAGAGAGAATTATTTTATGGAAGGATATTGAATTCCTATCTTTATATGTATATTAACAGAAAATGTTCCTGCACTGGTATTCCTTCGCATGGAGAGTGTAATTATAAAGGGCACGCTATTATCAAGCGCGTGGGGTCGTGACAGTACCACTCCGGCTACCCGACAAACACAGTGGAGTCGTTAATGGATCATTCTTTTAGGTGATCGTGACTCGTCATGGTCTCGTACATTGACTACAGAGAATGTTCCGAGCAGGGCATTATCAGAACGAATGCTCACAGAATGCAAACCTTCAAAAACTTGTGATAGGTAAAATGTTTACATTATGTAAACCTCCCAAAGCTTGCATTATTACAAAAAGATTTTTCATCCATGTGAGTTGTGGTCACTAAGATAATGCCAAGCAGTGTGAGATAGTTATTCCTTTTATGTTTAAATCAACATAAATGTACAAAGTGTAAATTCATAAAAGTTCATAATAAATCTTTATTTTCCACTTAAAATTGCATATTATATTTATATTAATATAATCTTTTCGCTTGACAAAACATTACATTAAGGGCTCCTTGAGTTTCATAGTCAGATTCAAAGACATAACTATATGGAAATTTTTAATTTCCTTACAATACTGACACCTATTTTTTTGGACCAAAAGAGATACTTTTCAAAACAGTTGGTGTCTTTCATACATAGATAATGGCAAAAAACAAACACTCATCTTTGCAAGAAAACAACCCATGTAAACTCCCCTAGAAAAACTGCTAGTACATCTTTAAAAAGAGTTTTGAGCATTCATGGTCTCCTTCCCACTAATTATCTATGTTCCTTGGACACATTGAGAGGGTTTGTTTTGATAAGAAATATGCCTCTCGATTCTCTTCTCTGTATACATGAGCAAAGGTAATATTCAAAAAATACTTGATGAACTCCTTTATCCAGTCCTTCCAATAGAACGAAGACTGGGATGACACTTTCAACATCCCAGCCACACAGGCAAGCCTGAAAAAAGTGGCAGAATACTAGCAGGACACCCCAACAGAGGCCACCTGGAGATGATGGAATTCAAACAAGGATTACCTGAATTTAGAGGCACATGTGGACCTTCAGCCTTGACTTAGCGAAATCAATAAACAGAAAATCCCCATTCTAACAGGTGAGGACATCTTATGATGGGGATACTCGCCAAGGGGAACCTTCAGCATAAAAGAGGCCTATGCCATTAAAAATCACTCAGACCCATTTCCCCCAAGGAAGGAATGGAGCAAAATCTGGTCCCTGAAACACTGGCAAAAAATCAGTCTTTTCCTCTAGCTTGTTACTCATTCGAGCATTCTCACTTGGGATAACCTCTAGAAAAGGGGTTTTGTTGGTCCATCGATGTGTATGCTTTGTGGAGAAGAAGCCAAAACTATGAACCATCTCCTCAACACCTTCCCCTACACCACTCAAGTCTAGGATCAATGCGCGTTGATCATGCACACCTCAGATCGCAAACGGGACAGGATCATCAACACCATAGATGAATGGAGAGACAAGGATTTTCAATCACCCCTTCTCAACCACATATAGCAACTTCTCCCAGGATTTATACTTTGGCAAATTTGGAAGGAAAGAAGAAAAAGAATCTTCAGGAATGACCAGCTCCCTTGGCAACACTTTTGGAAACAAAGTCACCTCAACATTATGGAAAATATCAAGCTACACCATTGGCATGATACGAATCTAAATGTCCATCCTTCAGAGAAAAGTATCCTTCATCATTGGAAAGTCAATATGATTTAGGACCCATCCCCCCCCCACCACTCAACCTCTTCAAAGAAGCCCCATGCATTGGTCCCCCCCCCCGAAAGACTTCATCAAACTCAACTTTGATGGCGCCTCCAAGGGTAACCCTGGGGCAGCAGGTTTCAAAGTGGTCTTCCATGATCACCGACGCAACATTCTTCTCATTAACACAGGCATCCTAGGCCACACTACGAACAATGTTGTTGAGTTATGGGGGCTCACCAGAGGCTTGCAATTAGCAAATGAGCACAACTTCACCAAGATGATTATTGAAGGGGATTCGCTAGTCATCACCAATATCTTTGAGAGAATCTTGAACGAAGCTGACCCAGAGAGAATCTCACCTTGCTGGAGACTCTCCTATAGACCAAGATCTCTTGCAACTTAATCAGGCCTTCATCCCCTCGCACATCAGGACAAAGGAGAATCAGGTTGCGGATGAATTGGAAAATTTAGGAACGAATTGGGAATGAATGAAACGCCTTTGCCAAACTTCTCTCAATCCGAAACACCCCATCCTCCAGCAGTGTAATGAAAAAGCCACAACAATAGACAGACCCCTAGATGGGGTGATAGTGCAGGACACAAGGAACTTGGAGGCAGCGCGAAGAGGACAGCATGGAGATGGCCATGTGATTGAAGCATGGCACACACCACCACCACCCCCATGCATTTAAATCTCCCATACAAAGTTCTAGGCACCATTAATCCTAGTGCGTCTGACCTCCTCATGCACTCCCCTCCATGGATCTGCTCAATGAACACACCATTACTCTATGCATGTGACATCGCCTTCTTCTTCAGTCGCAAAGCCATGCCTCATTCCAGCCTCCCTCCTTTGCAGTGCTCTCCTACAACTGGCTTTATCTCCAACTCCTCCTCGTCCACCTGGGTTCTTCCAGTGTGCTTACCTTCTCCCCTTGGGCCACCAGAATGCCGAGACAAAGAGTCAAGCCAAGGACATGCTCACCCTGGAAACCACTTCGGCCTCAGTTGGTCCTAGCTTGGGCACCTGCACCCTCCCTAGGCTCCTCCCTTGTGTTTCCCCCCTCGCACTCCTCACAGTCTAAACAAGAACCATGCGCCTCCTCGTCCCCTCCCACTTCTCATCTTGAAGGGTTGGCACTCTCTGATAGTTTGTTGGGTTTTCTCATAGGACCCATCCTTGACAAAGCCTCTTCATCATGGGTGCCTCTTGC
Source organism: Picea engelmannii (assembly GCA_009831015.1). Taxonomy (NCBI): domain Eukaryota; kingdom Viridiplantae; phylum Streptophyta; class Pinopsida; order Pinales; family Pinaceae; genus Picea; species Picea engelmannii. Next base: position 21,224 of record ML780089.1, read on the forward strand.
AATACCACCAAATTCACTATCCAGCACACATGGTGCACTAGAGACCTCCTCCACTCACCCAACCTTGGAAGCACCACCTTTTCTATAGGAAACTCAGATGGGGCCACACTCCTTTTCAGACTCAGTCCCAGGCTCTCAATTGCATGATAGCTTGGACATCCTCCACGGGCTAGTATTCGAGCTTCACTTGGGCCTGTATGATCTCAAAGTTCAGCTGGAGATACTGGATGGGAAGACCTCTACGCTCCTCCAAATCCTCTCCACCTTCTAGGGGGCCTTCCACTTCACACCAGATGCAGCGGGGGCAGTAGAGAACACTCATGCAGGTGACTCAAGCGAAAGGGGGCTTCCCATAGGATATGGAAACTCGGGCTAGGCCATGCACGTGACCATGGACAAGGAATACATGCCCAGAGAGGAAGAAACACTCGGTGAGTATGTTGCAGCAGGAATGGGCTTGCATGTGCCCAGGGAAGTGGGAGGCACACGACCCGATGACAGACAGGAAGGCGGTGACTCAGATGTTGCCACGCATGAGAAGATGGAATGGAGGAGGGGAGATGTCTAAGAGGAGACCTGGGACCAAGAAACCTATGCCACCTCTCCATTTGGATGGCCATGTTACAAGCCAACACATGGGTCCATATATCGCCGTTTATCTTTTGTGGCCTCATGGAGGCCAGTATTAGGTTTGGTTTTTTCCTATGGCTTTTAGTTTGCTATTTCTTAGCTTTGCTTTTAGTTTCTGTAAGACTGGTAGTCATTTTGATCCCAACACCGAATGGTTGAACTAGTTTCCCCATAGGGCAGTTTAGTTATTACAGTACGACACTATTGCACATTTTGTAACTTTGGTTTTTTGAAGGTTCCTTATATATAAATTCTTACTTATAAAAAAATAAATTGGATTCTTTCTAACAATAATGGAGTTTCTAGAGCACGGTTTCTAGGCTAGCTAGTGCACAATCAGAGGTAAAGTGTTTAGGATGTTTTTCCAAGTTTGGGAGCCATATGACGTGATTGGAGAAGTTGATCGCAACCAAGTTGCCACAGAGATATGGGGTAAATATTTTTCCTTTATCAATCATTTCCAAATACCTTTCTGCATCAGTCCTTTCCATAATGTATTAGTCACCAACACCCTATAAAAACATAAAATATTTCTCAACCCCCACCCACCAAATTATTTTGGTTTCGAAATAGTCTCCCATCTGCATAAGTTGTAGCTCTATTTTTTCTTGTTTCCTGACCAGAGAAAGGAAAAAACTAGCTTATGGATCCGATTAAGAACATATGTAGGGATGTGAGCCAAATCCATCCAATAGATTGACTATCTTTATAGCACTATTTTGATCGACACATATCTTCCCCCCAGTGAAAGAATCTGATTGCACCAGTGACTGATTCGATTCTCAAACTTCATACTAAGCAACTGCCAATCCTCCATCTTGTATCTATCAGGATTTAAAAGAAACCCAAGTATTTAAATTCTTCTGAAAGATTCAAGAAGTTGAAGTGAAACAAATCTTTCAAAGAATCTAAAGTTCCCTGTTGAACATCGTAGTGAAGAAAGGAGGACTTTTGGATGTTGATCAACAATCTTGTCGCACAACAAAAGATGTTAAGTATTTTGTTGATTTCCTGCCATTCTATAATTGAAGCTTTGGACATTATTAGGACATCATCCATAAAGAGCATATGGAGGATCTTAAGAATCCTAGAAACCTTTATACCCGACATCCTTCCTTATGCTTGACCTTTTTTAATAGAAATACTAAGGCCTTCCATCACATGTATGAACAAGAGAGGTGACAGTGGACAACCTTGTCATAATCCTCTACCACTTTGGAAGAACTTAGTGGCTTCGCCATTGATCACGATGGCATATGTTGTTGAGGAAACACAACCCATAATCCAATTTTTCATAAGAATTCTAAAGCCACAATGGCGAAGCCTAAACCTAAAAAAATCCTAGTTTGTGCAATCATAGGCCTTTTTTAAATATAGCTTCACGATGATTGCTTAGATCTTTTTGGCCTTAATACTATGAATACACTTCTCTATTGTCCCTATGGCATCTAAAATCTAACTTCCCTTCAGAAAAACCATTTTTTCTTCAGACAAGGTGCGAGAGAGGATATGCCTGAGTCTCCTCGCAATTACATTTGCAATAATATTGTGGAATAAATTACACAGAGAGATAGGACGAAAATCGTTGAAGGAGCTAGGATTGTTGATTTTTGGAATCAAGGAAATGAAATTATAATTGATCGGTTGGATAACCTCACCTCGGTTACTATTCTCCTCCACAACATGAAGCAATTCATGCCCAACCAACTCGAAGAAGTATAGGAAAAATTCAACAGTCCACCAATCTAGGCCAGGACTTTTGTCCTTTGCAAAACCTTTTAGAACCTGTAAAATTTTCTCAATGATACAAGGCTTCTCAAGAGTTTCTACTTCTTCCTCCAAAACAAGCCTACGATACAACCCAACAATATCTAACTGATGTGATTATGCCCTGTGTCCTGATAGAATGAATTAAAGAAAGAAACTCCTTCATCCTTTAGGGCCTCTTGACCTGTGTGAGCCAATCCAGCTTCATGTTTTATTTCCCAGATGTGTTTTTTGTTCCTCCTGTAGCTTGCAAAATGGTAGAAGAATTTTGTATTTTTATCTCCGCTCTATATCTAAATGGCCCTACTCTTTTGGCACTATCGTTCTTCCTTGTCCAACATAAATTTTTTGCACTCAGACTCTAAGAACAAAAATTGTTGATCAAAATATGCAGTGTGAGTTCCTTGAATCTTCTGTTTATAGAGCATGGCCAATTCAACTTCCATTGTTTTCAATTATATCTTATCCGGAAGCATTTTTATTTCAACCATAATTTAACCTGATTTTTTTATATGTGAGAGCTTCCCAACTCACCTCCTTTATGTCCCCGCCAACTTGTTGTAGCTGTGCATCATTCCAAAATTCATGAACTAAAGAGGGAAAGGAATCTTCACGCAACCAGGATGGGTTAAAATTTAAAGGGTGAGCAATCGCTGACATCCCAATTCCCATTTGATGTAATACTCGTGCATGATCGAATAAATAAGGATATTCAACCCACATCCTGTATCTCAAAGATGGATCAATAATATCCTATGCCATGTAGATTTTGTCATGTCTTTTAGCAAGTTCATACTCTCTAGTTCTACCATTACGCCACGTAGGATCCAACTCGACAGGTGCCACATCCACTAACTTGTTTTTTTCAAACAAATCCCTAAAGAAGACCATCAAAGGGTCATTCAAAGATGTTGAGCCCCAAACCTCTACTGGATTTATCGTGAAATTCATGTACCCTTCCATTATCAAGTCAGCATGAGCTAATTGTCCCCTGTATTCCACTTTTTTCCATAAATTCTTGTGGTCTTTACAAGGGCCGTATACATTCAAAAGAGAAATATTCATTTTATCCACTAAGCTAGAACCTGACAAGAAACTACCACCACAACTTAGGACATGGAATAATTCAAAAAAAGAGGATCTGAGGACACCAGGAGGCCACCCAATTTTCCCACTGAACTAATAGCACAAGACATCCACTCTGGCATGAGTGCAAACATGAATTGCCTAACCTTCTCGTCGTCCACTAGGGTCTCCTGTAGAAAGATATTATTGGGTAAATGTTTAGAGATAAGTCTTCGCATGGAGGCAAACTTTAGGGGTCCTCCTACCCCTTTTATATTGAGGGAGAGGAGGATCATGATTTATCCCTTGCAAGGGATTTCATGCCTCTAAGCACCCCCTGATCAACATTATAAGAAATATGGTTATCTAAAAAGGAAAGGTTCATCCCCGTCTTTTTGTAGGCACTTCTAGTTTTTACAGGAGATAACTTAAGCCTCAATCCTCGTGACCATGCAAGGTCCTTCCCATTTGAAACTCCTACATATGAAGATGCTCTAGAAGTGTCACTAGGCCCAGCAATAGCCACAACTTATTTACCCAAGAAAGTCATAATCGGGATAGGACTAGCAGCCTTTATATAGGATGGAACTAAGGTTGTTAGCATCCTATCCAAGGGTTCCTCATTAGAGATAGGTTATCCATAACCAACTACAAGGAAATAATCATTCTCCAACAAAGTCTCAGGTAGAACATTGTTACTCATCTCTTGGGTAACAACAGGGGCAGAAGGGGGCTCATGTCAAGCATCTAGCAAAAATGAACTCTCTAAAACAGTCTCATTAACCACACTCTTAACAATCGCAGATGGAAAACTCGACTCCGAAGGGAAAAAAGTATCTAGGTGGTCTCTTTCCCACACATATAAAGTGAAATACAGAGATGGACAATAATGTCTCACCTTACCAATGAAGGTGTTGTTCGACGAAGCTAGGCTATCCATATCCCACGGTCCCAAAAAAGATTTTGGCTCCTGCATGTCCATCCTAGGGGAGTAATAGTTAGTTGTATTATCCTCCAAGGAGTCCTCATCGACTAAAGCTCCAAAAACTTGATGACAGACCTTCCTAAGATGACCATTTCTCCTACAACAGGAACAATGAAAAGGTATACCCAAATCCAAATAATTTATTGTATGGACTAATAGGAGACCCCTCCACTCAATCTCCAATGTTTCCAACAATACACCATAGATATCCACTTACATAACACCCATGATACATAAAACTTTAAATTCTAATCCTTTAATCCAAATTTCATTACAACCCTAATACCTACTAAGATTATATTATAATGGGTCAGAAATAAATCTATTCATATTGAAGGTTTTAGACTAAAAAGTTAAGTAATATATTCCTTACCAATAAGAAGGTAAGGTGAAATGGGAATGTTAATATACCTCTCAATACAAATGTTAATGTGATGTATTTTAATTTACCTATGGACATGTTTATAGGTATTTTCAAATGAAGAAAAGAATGAAAGTCATCATAATGCACTAGTGTGTTAGGTTGCTATTTTGTCTGTTGCCTGTTGCGTGCGTTGGTTTGTCGTCAAGTTGCGTTGATCGACAACTATCGTTGTTACCTTCCTGCTAAAAAAATAAAATAAAATAAAAAAATTGCACTTGTTTGTGTCGGATGTTGTCACAATGATGGGGGAAGTTACATATGGTATCAGAGGGGGTTCAATCTTGTGACTGTGGATCGCCATGTTTTCCACTGTAGTAAACCCTTGAGTAATAACCTAGTGCTAATAAAACTTTGACATGTCCATGGAGTGATCTTGATTAGAGGATGCCACGGAGGTTCACAACATGGTGTCATGGAAGGAGGAGTGATGCCTCCAGAAGTGCCCACGCCCTCAAAGTCTAACCCCGAAGGGAAAGAACAAGTCCTTGGGATGGAATCGATTGCTATAAGGGATGATGATGGTCTGACAAGATCCTTCCAGGGAATGTTAGAGGCCTTGATTCACCATCTGTACTGAGATGAGTCCAGGGCACTTGTACCCCTGAGAGTCCACAATGCACCCCAGTCAGTACTATTATCATTCACCGATAACTCAAGAGCGATAAGTTCTCAAGTCCACGAGTTTCATGGATAGTTCACTCATCGAGGCTTGGCTTGAGAGCAAGATGATGTGCTTCACGCTTCGCGATATATACCTCCAACATGGAGGTCCACATGGCAGTCTTTCAACTGAAGTGCTGGAAGACGCTCCTGCCACAATTGAACATGGTCGTGGAAGACATTTCATGGGAAATGTTCGAGGAATGGTTTTAGGAGAGGTATCTATCTGAGGAATTCATTGAGCGACAGCTCAACGAGTTCAACACCTTGCGAGAGGGCAGTCGTACGGTGCCTGAGTAAAAGACTCATTTTATGGAGCTTCTCTGGAATGCTTTGCAAATGAAGACCGAGAAACTTAAGGTCAACAAGTTCGTGTTTGGACTTAATGTCAGCATTCATGCAAAGGTTAGGATTATTATGCCTCAAAACTTGCATGATGATGTCTAGAAGGCCCTCTTAGCATAGGAGGATATTATCACCGGGGGTTAGAGAAGGACTCCAGTGAGACCATCGGGGCAAATGTCATCTGGTGAGAAGCAGCATCAGACACTAGCTAAACATTCACCATGATATTGTGGCTTCCAAAGAGGATCCACTTTCACTACACCTCGGTGACCAATGCCTCAACAACGGACTCCTTACTGAGGACCACAACACCAACATCAGTTTAGGCCTGTTCAACAGAACAGACCAGGGTTCCAGGTCGGAGGGCCATCAGCTTCTACTTTGGGTACCAGGAGTACTAGACCGAAGAAAGGGTGTTGGACATGTGGGCAACCACATTATCAATGTGACTGCCGAGTGGACATGACAAGAGCATCTAGATCAGTCTAACCCACTACCATGGGAGATTTGGGAAAGGCCCATTAGATTCATGTAGTGGTGAATAACTATCAGGAAGAGCTCCAATCAACTGTGCTCGAGATGTCAAGTACCATCGCTGACCAGACCCTTAGTATTTTGATAGATCTAGGCACTATAGAGAGTTTCATTTCTAGGGTAGCGCTAAAAATAATTAAGGTAAAGGAAGTCGAGTAGGATGAGTTTAGCTTTGTAGAAATGGCTTTGGGAGCCAAACATAAGGTTGGTGGGAAGGTTACGAGATGTATAATTAACCTAGGAGAGTTTGTCACTAGGGCCAACCTATACTTCACAACCATAGGCTCTTATGAAATCATGATCAGTATGGACTAGTTGGAATCGCATGAGGTGATACTCAACTGTAAGAAGAAACGGTTGAGCTTGGTCGACGATGAGGGACAAAGATGTGTGATTGTAGGTTGAAACTAGAAAGTTTCCTTGAGGTTCATCTCTTCCTTTCATCTATGGAAGAATATGTGCAAGGGATGAAAGATTTATGCGATCCTTGCGTTAAACAAAAAGGGCATGGTGGAAGGACTAGAAAACCTTCCAGTAGTACGAGAATTTGCGGATGTCTTCCCAGAGGAGTTAATAGGGTTTTTGCCTGAAAGGGAATTGGAATTTACCATACACCTAAAACTGGGGACTGAATCGATAACAAGAACGCCTTATGGGATGTTGACCCCGGAGTTGCAGGAGTTGAAAATGTAACTAAAGGAGTTGCTAGACCTAGGACTTTTATTTCCAAGTGTGTCACCTTGGGGTGCACCTGTTATTTTCATGTGGAAGAAGGATGGGTCATGGAGACTGTAAATTGACTACCATCAATTGAACAAGGCAACGATCAAGAATCAATACCCGTTGCCAAGGATTGATGATTTGTTGATCAGATGAAAGGCGCGACGGTGTTTTCAAAGATCAACTTGAGATTAGGGTATCACCAATTACGGATCAAGGAAGAAGACATCCCTAAGACTACCCTTAAGACGAGGTTTGGACATTACAATTTTACTTTTTTACCTTTTGGAATGACAAACGCCCCTAGGGTATTTATGATTTTGATGAATGAGGTGTTCCGTGAATACTTGGACAAGTTCATCCAAGTAGTCATTGAGGATATTTTGATTTACTCTCGGACGATGGAGAAGCATGGTGAGAGCTTGCGCATGGTACTACAGTGTCTACGAGAGAACAAATTGTATGGGAAATTGTCTAAATGCTTGTTTTATCAATCAAACGTTCACTACTTAGGGCATGTCATCTCCGGTGAATGTATCGTTGTGGATCCAACAAAGGTAGAGGCTATTATCGAATGGCCTGCACCAAAAAATGTCCCCAAAGTACGTAACTTCATGGGTTGAGCAGGATATTATCGACGGTTCATCGAGGGTTTTTCGATGATAGAAAATCCGATTACGAAATTGCAGAAGAAGAATAGGAAGTTTTTTGGGACCGAGAAATGCACAGAGGCATTTTGGAGGCTCAAGGAGTTGTTGAAAACAACACCATTACTAAAGGTCCTTGACATGGACGGAGACTTCTTGTTATGCATTGACGCATCCAAAGAAGGCTTCAGTGGAGTCTTGATGCATAATGGTTGATTGATTGCTTACATCTCGAGAAACTTGAGAAGGCATGAGGAGAAATATGCAATGCACGATTGGGAGTTGTTATCCATTGTTTATGCCTTGATATTTGGAGACACTACCTTATTGGACATAAATTTGAACTAAAAATGGACCACTATGGACCACAACACATCTTTACGCGAAGAGACTTGAACGCGCGACAACAGTGTTCGTCGAAATTTCTTAGCGAGTATGATTTTGAGATTTATTACAAAAAAGGAACAGTGAACAAAGTGGCGGATGTGTTGAGTCGAAGACCACACATATTTTTGGTGATGCCTCTTCAGACGAATATATTTGAAAAGATTCTAACTTTACAACACAATGATGATTGGTACAAAGAGGTCAAGGATTTTATCATACAAAACACAATGATGGTACAAAGATTTGAAGGATTTACATTGGACGAAGACGGATTATTGAGATTTAAAAATCAAATTTACGTACCACCCAATGATGAGCTAAGGAGTTTGATCCTAAACGAGGCTCATAGAGTGGTGTATATGGCTCATCCTAGAGTCACAAAGATGAGGGAAAATCTTAAACCCTTATTCTTCTCGAAAGGAATGAAGATAGACATATTCAACTACATGGAAAGATGTCTAGAATGTCAACAGGTGAAGGATGAACATAGAAATCTGACAGGATTACTACAGCCACACACTATTCCAGAATCGAAATGGGAGGTCATTTCAATGGATTTCATTGTTAGACTACCACTAATGGTAAGGAGACATGACTCAATTTTTGTGGTAGTCGACACTCTGATGAAGAGTGCTCATTTTATTCCTGTGCATTCGACATATCAGGCACCTAACATAGCTAGAATTTTCATCACTGAGATTGTAAGGCTACATGGAATGCCTAAGAGGATTATATTCGATTTACGATCAGTGTTTACAGGACAATTTTGGACTAGTTTGCAAGAGGCCTTGGAAACCCAACTTAACTTTAGTACCACATATCACCTAGATATAGACGGTCAGATGGAGCGAACAAACCAAATATTGGACAGTATGTTGCACATGTACATGATAGACCAATAGAAGCGTTGGGAAGAATTCTTGTCACTGAAAGAATTTACATATAACAACAATTATCAAAGCACCATTAAGATGGTGCCTTTCAAGATTCTTTATGGGTGACCGTGTCTGATGCCTTTGAGTTGGGATCAACTTGAGGATAGGTTCTTGGTGGGACCAGAAGCAATCCAACAAATGGAATATAAAATGGAAACAATCAAACAAAGGATCAAAGAAGTGTAGGATCCACAAAAAATTTATGCCGATGCACATTGTGTTGACTGTATTTATGAAGTTGGTGATCGAGTCTTATTGCGAATGAAACCACATACGAGTTCAATCAAGTTTGAGAAGGGTGTTAATATCTCTCCTAGTTTCGTGGGACCTTTTGATATTGTGAAAAAGAAGGGTCCCGTGGCCTATCGACTAGCCTTGCATGATTCTTTGAGGCATATGCACGATGTTTTTCACGTATCTGTTTGAGACATTATGTTAGTGATCTTACACATGTTATTGACATGAATTCCTTGCAAGTATCAGATGAGGGTTCTCTTACAGTTGAGCCAATCCACATCCTGGACCATTGCATTCGACAACTACAGTGTCGAATAGTAGATCAGGTCAAGATCCAGTGGGACAAATATAGTCCACACTCAGTGACTTGGGAGGACGCATATGATATAGTAATTGTAGGATCATTTCTCTGTCCCACAAGGAATTCTCTCCTGGGTGTTTATTGCCTCCTTAGCCTCTGTGTTTTATTTACTGTGCTTTTGTTTTATTACTGTAGATGACTTCATTTCGGTCTCTGGCCCTTATTTTATTTTGACTCTCTGTAACTATTTCTTATCGTTCTCCCAAACCCACAACGTGATGATCTCTAATATGTCTTGCATGTTCTTGTCTTTTTCCCTTGGTTCGTTCAGATGCTTGCAGTTTGCTAGAATATTGTTAGACACATAGCTTGTGTATTATTTTATTTTCATACCTATGCCATTTCATGTAGTAAATTATTCTCCATTTGATACGGGTTTCTATCATGATTTAATAATGTTTTTCACCCAAAATGTTTTATCTATAAAGATTTCTGATCAAATCAGACACAGTTCTCTTTCCAATCGTCGATGGTTCGCAAAGTCGAGCCTTCCAATTCACAAATGAAAACACAGAATGATCACAAGAGATCATGTTTATTGTATTGGTTTGAACATTCAGGGTACATACAATGTATTGGTATTGAATCACCCTTTTTCTTAACGCTTAGCTATATAATGCATGGCTCCTCAATCCTTGTTGTATTACGTTTTTTTTTTCAAAACGAGTTTTCTAAGTAACACATTTTTTTCTTAAATGATTTATTGTATAACGATTGCTCCTCAATCTTAGCTAACTCATTTTTATAGAGCACTATGCATCCAAGCGTGGAACTGTCAGTCTTGTTAGTTGTCCTGATTAGCTTGAATTTTATTTATTACTACAAAGATTCTTATCACCAATGATCTCTAATTATTACTACACAAAAATTTATTGCTAATTAAAGTGCAGTTATTACTACACAGAGATGTTATTTCCATTGACTGATAGTTATTAATACACCGAGACTTATAATAATATCATTCGATTTTTCTCCATTGATTATAACCGAGAATTATGAAGTATTCTTTCTGCAGTAATGCAGGAGCATCTCCCACATCAAGCGAGCCAGCGCAGAAGCGAGAGACAACTAGACAAGCGCCAGCACAAATTTTGAAGAATCACCTTGGAAGTTGTTGTGCAAATCTTAAATGAAGTCATTTAATAAGAAGCACACTTGTATAATGTAAATGGACCTTGAGCGATTCGCTCTCGTCCTTAGTAGGTAGACGACATTTATAGTAGTTAATGCAGGTAGATAGAATTTAATTCTAGATTAGACAGTTGTAGAGCGCAAGAGGGAAACAAGATATAGACACCCTCATTGTGTATTGTATCATTAGAGGATTGATAGTTAGAAGCATTGGAGCATAGAAGAAGAAGAGAGTTGTGTAAGAACACCCATGTACTGATCTTTGGATTAATAGAAAGTGTTGATTCAAATTCATGGTTTTGTGTTTGTTCTTTGTGTATTGATGTTGAATGATATGCTCATGAATGTTTGCTTCCTGTTATACATTTGTTTTATGTGCTATGTATATGATTTCATGGTTGATTTGAAGTCTGAAAGGAAGAAGGAATGAGTTTCAATTGTTTCTCTATTTGAGTCGAGAGTTCTTGCAAGGAGTGCAGTCAAAGTGTCCGCAAGGAGTGCATTGATAGAGGGTTCACATAAAGATAGCTTTTGTTCTCATCTCCACAGAAGTGTAGTTGAGCACAGGAACCGTGCAAGGAGTGCACAGGCCAAGTGAATTTCAGGGTTTTGAACCTGAGCAAGAGCTGAAGGAATGTTGTTGTAGGTGTGCGCAGAGTCGAAAGGATTCAAGCACTTTAAGTGTTTGAGGGTTGCCGCAAGGAGTGCGCGCAAGAGTCTTTTCCAAGGCTCCGAGTTACAAGAAAGCTCAGGAAGGATAAGGCCTTAGGAGTTGTTGAAGGAAAGTGCAAGGGAAGTTGTGACTTGAAGTTCGAAGGAAGCGTCGTAAGTTTGCGCTGCAAGTGGACGAGTTCCGCGGAGGAACACTTGAGTCATTTCGCAGAATTCATTTGAGGGGAACGGACGGTCGGTATTCTCCAAGGAGGATTTGCGACATCCTGTAAGCCGTTAGATCTCACAGAGGTGCGAGGGAGGTACGACAGAGTATTCCAGAGGGTTCAAAGCTCAGGAGGGGTAGGACCATTGATCCAAGCCACAAGGGTCGTCGGATTTTCACGTGGATTCGTGCATCGGGGTTTCATGGGTGGAAGTCCAGTGAACATCGCAACGAGAATTGCGATATTCCGATACGTGATATCCCGATGGCTAATAGAACAGTGTAGGGCCACAAGGGTCAGAGAGGTGGACAAGTGGCACGCTATTTTTGGGTTTTGTGGTGAGAAGTCCTAAAACAATCACATTAGGATTCGCGATACCATGAACTCCGAAATGCCAATGGAGTGAAGGCGTTGAAAGGTCAACTCACACATGCATCGGAGTTTCAGCGTATCAGGGTTTGGGAGTTTGAGAGACAAGTTATTTGACATCACGAGTGTTGAAATCCCGATAGAGAAAGTCCTGATAGGAAAGGGAAAGGGTTAGCGTTGACTTGTATTAGGTTTCATGGATTCAAGAACCGAACACTTGACCTTTGGATTCACAAAGTCGTGAAGTCTGATCTCCCAATTTGTAAAGAAGGGGGATACCATGAGGATTTCTGTGGGTGCAGATTTCCCGATAGGGAAATAGAAGAGCGTTGGAGTTCTTCGGGCCATGGAGGAAGAGAAGATCCTGTAAGTGGGCGTGCTTGCGAGCATGACTGCACCAAAGTGGTATTAGAGTACAGAAAGATTCTTTGCTTTCTATAGCAGAGAAGAGAATTCACCATGCCACCAAGGAGAGATAGATAGTCACCCAATCCAGAGGATAGGGAAATACCACGAAGAAGAGGTAGGCGAATGACTGATCCAGTCATGGAGAGATAGATGCGTGATCTACGAGCTAGACACGAAGACATGGAGCCAGCGCAAAGACGCACAGTTAGTGCAGGGTATATAAGTGATTCTGAAAGCGAAGTTGAGGCTGAACGTGAAGAAGAAGTCACAACTGAAGATGCATCAAACGAACGTCTGATCAGAGTTATTTCCAGGATGGGTGCAAGAGAAAAGATGGACATTCCAGTTTATGAGGGAAACTTGGATGCAGAGGAGCTTCTAGACTGGATTAGAGCTCTAGACACATACTTTGACTATGAAGATGTTGAGGAAGACAAGAAGGTCAAGCATGCTATCACAAGATTGAAGGGACATGCAGCATTGTGGTGGGATGAACTACAAGCTGACAGACGCTGCAAAGGCAAGGAGAAGATCAAGAGATGGTATCGAATGATCGCGAAGATGAAGGCGAAATTCATTCCCAAGGATTATCAAATTACTCTGTTTAGGAGGATGCAGAACCTGAGACAGAAGTTGATGACAGTGAAAGAATACACTGAGGAATTCTACAAACTGAACATCAGGGCAGGTCATCGGGAGAGCGATGATGAAAAAGTTGCCAGATACATGAATGGCCTGAGGTATGATATCCAGGATGAGATGATCATGGTAACCATCTGAATGGTGGAAGATGCTTATCAGATGGCTCTGAAAGATGAGGAGAAGCTGAGCCGAAAGCAGAGTCAGAGGGGCCGAGGCAGAATTCAACCCAGAGGCAAATCAGTTGCCCAGGACAAATATCAGAAGCCCAAGGAAGGCTGGAAGAAGCCTTAGACTCGAACAGAGAGAGGTGGAAGTTCACATAGTGAGCAATATGCTGAACAGAGAGGGCAGCATACTGAGCAGAGAGGAGATTATGCTGACAACAACACTTTTCCTCATACTAGAGGTAGAGGAAGAGGAAGAGGAGGAGTAATCACATGCTTCACATGTGGAAAGAATGGGCATATGTCTTATGAGTGTCTAGATAAAAAGAAGGACATTCGAGAAGCTCACATCACCAAAGCACAGAGGCGGGATGTTGAGGCAGAAGACGCTGAAGGTGGAAGATCGCTCATGATGTGAAAAGTCCTTTTGACACCTGAGAAGAAGGTGGAAAGTTCAGTCCAAAGGACCAGACTTTTTAGGACTGCCTGCAAGACCAAGGATAGGGTATGTAAGGTCATTGTGGACAGTGGTAGCATGGATAATCTCGTATCTATAGATATGGTAGAGAAGATGGAGCTGGAGACGACTGATCATCCAAGCCCATACAGAGTTTCATGGCTACAGAAAGGACACTAGGTAACTGTCACTAAACAATGTTTAGTTGAATTCAAGATAAGAGGATATAATGATAAGATATTATGTGATGTCATTCCTATGGATGTTTGTCATCTATTGATGGGTAGACCATGGCAATATGACAAAAATGTGATTCATGATGGGAGAATGAACACATACACCCTAGAGAAGAATGGGAGGACACACATGTTTCTTCCAATTAAGGATAAGGAGGTGAAATAGGAGGTAAGCAACAATGTACTTCTCATGAGTGGGAAGGAACTTCTTACAGAGGTTAAGAAGAAGGAGGATCCACAGTTCATTGTGGTCAGGAAACCAAAGATTGTTCTAACTAGCACAAGGGTGGATGATTTACTAGAAGAAGTTCAGGAACTGTTGGGAGAGTTCATTGACATCATTTTGGATGAATTACCTTGTTCGTTGCCACCGATTAGAAGTGTGACTCATCATATTGATCTCATACCAGGAGCCAGTTTTCCAAACAAAGCCACGTATAGATTGATGTCGCAAGAGAATGAAGAGGTTAAAAGGCAAGTCCAGGATTTGTTGGACAAAGGTTTGGTCAGGGAAAGCTTGAGTCCATGTGTTGTTCCAACAGTACTCGGTCCGAAGAAAGATGGAGGCTAGAGGATGTGTACTGACTCGAGGGCGATCAACAAGATAACCATCAGGTAGAGATTTCCATTGCCGAGGATGGATGATCTGATGGATTGCTTGAGTGGAGCAAAGTATTTTTCAAAGATTGATTTGAAAAGCGGATATGACCAGATTCGCATGAGAGAAGGTGATGAATGGAAGACAGCATTCAAAACCAACGAAGGGTTGTATGAATGGCTTGTTATGCCATTTGGCTTAACAAATAAGACGAGTAGCTTCATGAGGTTGATGAACAAAGTCCTGAGGGAGTTCATCGGGAAATTTGTCATTGTGTATTTGGATGACATATTGATTTATTGTAAGACAGTGGAAGAGCATCTGAAGCATTTGGCTACAGTGATGCAGAGACTACAACAGGAGAAGCTGATGATAAATATGAAGAAGTCCTCATTCATGAAGACAGAGCTCATTTAATTGGGGTTCATTATTTCGGCAAATGAGTTGAGGATAGATCCAAATAAGGTGGAGGTAATCAAGAATTGGCCATCATCGAAGAACATATTTGAGGTGAGAAGTTTTCACGGATTGGCTATTTTCTACCGAAAGTTCATTAGGAATTTCAGTGGAATTAGTACAACGATGATGGATACAGTGAAGAAAAGACATAAGTCTTTTCACTGGACTGAAGAAGCTGAGAACAGTTTCAATCTGTTGAAGAGGAAGATTACAGAACGACCAGTTTTGGTGTTGCCGAATTTCCAGAAGACCTTTCAAGTGAAATGCGATGCAAGTGGATTTGCAATCAGGGTTGCGAACCTGAGTAAGAGCTGAAGGACTGCTGCTGCAGGTGTGCACAAAGTTGAAAGGATTCAAGCACTTGAAGTGTTTGAGGGTTGCCGCAAGGAGTGCGCGCAAGAGTCTTTTCCAAGGCTCCGAGTTACAAGAAAGCTCAAGAAGGATAAGGCCTTCGGAGTTGTTGAAGGACAGTGCAAGGGAAGTTGTGACTTGAAGTTCGAAGGAAGCATTGTAAGTTTGCGATGCAAGTGGACGAGTTCCACGGAGGAACACTTGAGTCATTTCGCAGATTTCATTTGAGGGGAATGGACAGTCGGTATTCTCCAAGGAGGATTCGCGACATGTTGTAAGCCATTAGATCTCGCAGAGGTGCGAGGGAGGTACGACAGAGTATTCCAGAGGGTTCAAAGCTCAAGAGGGGAAGGACCATTGATCTGAGCCACAAGGGCCATCGAATTTTCACGTGGATTCGTGCATCGGGGTTTTGTGGGTGGAAGTCATGTGAACATCGCAACGAGAATCACGATATTCCAATACGCGATATCCTGACGGATAATAAAACAGTGTAGGGCCACAAGGGTCAGAGAGGTGGACAGGTGACACGCTATTTCGAGGTTTTGTGGCATGAAGTCTCGAAACAATCGCATTAGGATTCGCGATACCGCAAACTCCGAAACGTCGATGGAGTGAAGGCATTGAAAGGTCAACTCGTGCGTGCATCGGATTTTTGGCATATCGGGGTTCGGGAGTCTGAGAGACAAGATGTTCGACATCGTGAGTGTTGAAATTGCGATAGAGAAAGTCCCGATAGGAAAGGGAAAGGGTCAGC
>ML780089.1:38277-62280 GCA_009831015.1 Picea engelmannii
TTAATCATTTAATAACTCACTTAATAATTAATCATACATTAACCCTTAATCAAAGAGTTAATCATACTTAAGCTAATCATAGTAAAAAAAATAATAATTAATTAACAGCACATAATTAATTAAGGTTATATAATAATTAATTATAATTAGCTAATCTTTAGGATTATTTATGAAATTATTCATAGTAATAAGAAAATGGTCATTACAGCCACGTAGGCTCATGATAGGTATTTCACTCTAGAGTATGCGTGTAATATGGCACATTGTTATAAAAATTTAATCAGCTAAATTATGTGTGAGATATCGTGCCATAGCCTTACCTACTGGCATCCAAATTGTAGCATAGAGAGATTATACTATAAGTATTATTATGCCTTAATTAACCCAAGGGAATATGTAGTCGTGCACAACATTGATTTCATATTTCATTGCCATGAATTCACCTCAGAGAGTAGTAATATACACATTTATTCCTACAAGCATGGTAAAGTTTTTAGCTCAAGTAAAATACCCATCTGATATCTCAGCCGACACCCAGTTGTAATTAGCATTGTCATTAAAGTAAATTGTTAGATGTGATTATGATTGTAATATTATGTTAAGTAATTTCTTGCACAAGATTTAGTTGTCACTTCCATATGAAGTCTTTTTATATTTAATTTAATTCAAAACCTTGCAAAGTTTAGGGAGTCGTTTCCTAGAATTTAGGTACATATGCCACCGTGTGAAAGAAAACAGTTTAACTTCCCTTTTAGAAACCTTGATCAGAAAATAAAACCTGGTGATATTAGTAGAAAACGACTTACTCAAACTCTAAAGTACTTCTGACATTTATCTTTTTAAGTGGATTTGAACCCTTATGAACTTAAATTTTTATTTTGACATTAATCCCAAGGAACATATATATAGCTAGAAGGTTTCTTTTGGATGCTTAATGAGTAAAACATATTAGTATAGTTTGGAATATGAATATATAGTCAGGGTGTTCCTCTAAGTTGCTTGTAATTATTTTAATTAATTTTATATGATTCCTTTTGTATGATGTTTGGGGAGTCGTGTTTAAAGGGTGGTCTGGTCACTTGGTACAATCATTATTAATGTTAATAATGAACCGTTTAATTATGAGATTTTTCCTTGTACTGATGAAGGTGTGTTTATAGGAAGAGATGTTTTATGTCTTAACATTGTTTGAGTTTGGTTACGACATGATTTGACTTATTCCTTATGGTGATAACTTGCTAATGAAATACATCTAGTTGATTGCGCAATTTAAATTGTAACGAATGGTCACCCTGCATCCCTTATCTATTGATCGTTTAGAGTGACTTCGTCGTATGACATCGCATTTTTTATATCAGTGTCAGTTGGATTTCAGGAAAATTGGATTTTATGTTGATTGAAGGTTTAGAAATACTTTTATGCACGTGGGTTCCTGGAGAACTTTTTGCAAAATGGCAACGTGATCCTTTATGATTGATTCATTGCTCACGTTGATCAATAGAGCATATGAAACCTGGCTTAGGTTCATGCACCTTTCGATGTGGAGGTTGTTGTTTTTATTTTGAGGTTGTACCTGATTGTAATGTCTAATAGCAGTCTCTCGTTCACCGGGAGGGTTTTAGTTAATTATCATGGAAGTTGTTGTGATGGACTGATTGATGTTTCTTATGTGTCCTAGAGGTCCTAACATCCCACGACATAACGGACTAGTGTGTTGGGTCATTATTTTGTCTGTTTCATGAATTGCGTGGGTTGGTTCGTCGTCGAGTTGCATTGATTAACAGTTGTCGTTGTTACCTTCCCGCTAAAAACAAATTGCACTTGTTTGCATCACATGTTGTCGTAATGACGGGGGACATTACAAAATATTTTCTTATGGGTAGTACATACCAATTTACAAATTTTAGTTATCCTTCATTTTAATTAGCTAGTGGAATCATTAATCTAGTTAATTTGTCAAAAGGAAAAATAACAACATTTTATATTTTTATTGATAAATGTATAATAAGTGACACAACCCTGTTTTCTACATTTTCTATAAGTTTTAAATTATTTTAAGTGAAGATGTGGATATATATATCCTTAATAAAATAGAAAATAAACAATAACACACATGATACATAAAAATTTAAATTCTAATCCTTTAATCCAAATTTCATTACAACCCTAATACCTACTAAGATTATATTATAACGAGTCAGAAATAAATGCATTCATATTGAAGGTTTTAGACTAACAAGTTAAGTAATATATTCTTTACCAATAAGAAGGTGAGGTGAAATTGGAATTTTAATATACCTCTCAGTACAATTGTTAATGTGATGTATTTTAATTTACCTATGGACATGGTTATGGACATGGTTATAGGTATTTTCAAATGAAGAAAAGAATGAAAATCATTCTAACCATAATATATGTATTATATAATACATATGTTATATTATAACATATATGTATTATATAATACATATGTTATATGCTATAATATAACATATGTATTATATAATACATATATGTTATATTATAAGATCTGTATTATATAATACATATATGTTATATTATAACATATGTATTATATAATACATATCTGTTCTACCATATTGTTGGCCCTAGATCAAGTTTTGAGGAAATCTTGGTCAGGTTTGACCACTTTTTGGACTTCGACGCAGTGATCGAGGAAGGAGCATCCGGGTGGAGCTGAGATCATGGATATCACCTTTTTTGTGGGCAATGTGGACCCAGTAAGGGGTTCATTAGGGTTTTTGTAATGGGTTATGGGATGTTGACCCATGGGTTCTCCCATGTTTAGTCCTAATTGTAAAAGTATAAATAAATGTAAGAATGCATTGTAGAGGAGAGAAGTGATGTAAGAGTCTAGGGCTTACATAACTAAGTGCAATTAGTCCTTAGTGCTTTGTGAAACATAATGTGTATGTAAGGCTCTATGCCTTGACCTAATTTCGGGAAGGAGGATCGGATGCTCAATGCGCAGATCCCCTGTCCTATGCGAAGCTTGGCTCCATGGCTTAGTGTACAAGAGAAAAATAATGTAAGAGATTTAAGAATAATAAATAAGACAAAGCAGTTGGTGGACGTAGCCCCACACCAGGGTGAACCTCGTACATCTTGTGTCTTTGGCATGCTTTGTGTTGTGTTATTCATGTTATTTATCTTCTTAATGCCTTACTCTTATATATGATAGATAGATATGATGATGCTTAGTGATTTTCTTACAAAAGAATGATAGATCAAACTCTGTGTTGTGTGCTAAGCGGTTGAAGTATTTACTCTTTGTTGTTTTTGCACTGTACCATATTACGGTTTATTCTGCAATGTTAATAAAAGCTAATGAAATAATTCCTATCTTCGTCTAAGTGCTATTAAAGTACTTGGCGAAGTGTTAAAATCACAGATCTATGTCCTAGATTGGTTACAAACACCTGAGTCCTGTAACCCCCCCTTCTTCTACCTCGGGTTAGACTTTGCCTACTTCAACAATGTTTCCAAAAGGGATGGTAGTTAGGGTTTTTTTGGTGCATTGTTTAAGCATTCAACCCTGGGTCTTCCCCTGTGCCAAAAAAATGTTCTGTTGTTGGGACCTGAAACTATGATTGCTGGGAACCGAAGTAGAGAAAAGAGAAGATATGTGCGTAGATCTATTGCTGAAGTGTGTAGCACTCTACTTGACTTGTGAAGCTCTGTGCCAAGAAAGAAACCCGATCTGAAGAAAAGAGGTAATATCTTAAAAGAGGTAAATCTTTGTTCTTTGATAAGAGTAAGATAAGTGGATTTTTTTTTTCGAAAGCATGAATTTAGGTATGTTTAATAGATTATGTCCTAGTTTGAAAGCTAGGGCGCAGTTGGAAGAAAGCGTTGATCTCAGTAAAGCTAATATAAATGAAGAAAGATATGTTATTCATATGCATAGAAAGAATTTTTAGACTAATAAGTGGATGCAAGAACCTAGATAGAATTTTTACAGATTGTAGATCCAACACTGTGCTCCTAATGCACAGTACAGGAGAAGTTGGGGAACATACAAGAGGAAAAGAGGATTGACATTGTGTTATAACTGCAGAAGACTGGGACATATTGCTAAGGAATACCCTGGTACAGGTCCTATTTGTCTTTGTTGTAAAATTGTTGGTCATGAGGTTGAGGATTGTCCAAGGATGATTGTTAAAGTTGAAAGGATGAACATGAGAAAATAAAATGAAAGTCCAGAGACTAAGAGCATGTTAGAGAAATAGAAAAATAACAGATCAGAGGAAGTTCAGACTACATTACTGCAATTGAAAGAAATGATGGATGTTCATAAAGATATTAGTTTACGAGAGATCATGAAATAAAAACATCGCATAAGTACAAGAATAGGAGACTTCGACATAGACCGTGTCTTGGATGAGGAAACACCAGTGAATATTATGACAAAAGATACTTGGGAATTTTTGGGAAATCCTATTATGGTGTGTTCACTGGGGAGAATAGGCTTGTTCAAGGGAAAGACAATAACCTTATGTAGAAGAGTTACTCATGTACCTATTATCATCTAGGGAACATCCACTGAAGAGGAATTTGAAGTCATTAATCTTGTTGAGAACAACAGCCCTTTACCGATTTTGTTAGGAAAGACTTGGATTGAGAAAGATCATATCAGAAGGAAAGCAGAGGAAGAAGCTACAGAAAAAAAGAAAAATAGATCGACTAATGGAAGAACGAGAAGTTAAGTTGAAGCAACAAAAGGCAAGGGAATTAGTTGGTGAAGTTGAAAGAATGCGATAAGGTTTGAAGGATCTATATATGCAAGAAAGAAGAATACCCACCCTGGAATTAATAAAAGAAGAGGTATTAACTTTGAACCCTCTGAGAGAACATCAGCAGTGCGAAGACACTTCGTTAGGAGAAGATAAGAATGAGAATGGAAAGAGAATTCCATATAATATTAGAGAAAATCAGATTACAGGGAATAAGGCAGGGAAGATCAATAAAAAGGAATCCAAGTTAGAAAAACTACAGGAAGCTACAAAGAACAGAGGGAAGAATTCACAGACTAGAACCTCACAGGAGGCAGGTTCGCAGGATTCAAACCTCGCCGGAATAGCAAGACCACGTAGAATGGGACTTCACCCTGACAAAGCTATATGACCATTGGAGGCACCCCGCGTTAGAACGATGCTTCAGAACGTCTAGGAAACACATTTATGGGTGGATAGACCTCCGTTGGACGTTGAGACCACGCCATAATGGACATATTCACATCGATGGAAGTATTCCTGCTATTTGGAAGAATCTGTTACGATGCTCGCTTATTTAACTCGTCAGACGTTGCGTCGGGACCAATTTTTGCCAGCCATGATTAATTGACCTAACAGAGAGTTGATTGTGTTTCGAGCTATGATTCAAAATCTAGATGTCATTGTCCATTTGTCCACTTATCCTTTCGCCTACCCTAACCTCCCTGTTTTACAGTGAGAATGTCGAGCGGACCCACTGAGTTAGAGAAGTCCATCGAAGAAGTTCTTAAAAAGTTTATGGCTGATAGAGCTGTGTATGAAGGAGTACATGCATCTTCAACTAGGGGACTTTAGGCTTCCCCTTCGACTTGACGTAAATCTGGTTATGTTAACCCCACGACTGAGCAATGAAGTAAGCATCGTGAATATATGGCAAATGCAAAGAAAATCTCATCGATATTACCAGATTATATCCCATTGTTGGCTAGCGTGGTTAACTGTGACAACATTCCACATGACTATGAATACATTTTGATCACTGTGTACATCCCGAAAGGAATACGCGTAGTTGGGAGCCAGTTAGGATAGATCCCAATACTGAAGAACAATGACTTTAATGTGGGAGATAGACAGAACTACGCCATGCTCGCACCTCACAAATACTTGACAAAGACAACTTGGAAGAAGCCTCTCGTGGTCTCCCATCCTTGGATTAAGGATCTTGTGCAGTCCACTATACTCAATGTGTTGAAGATTCCCCATTTCAGTCATCATCAGGAGGTTAACTCTTGCGTTAAACTCCTCCTTTTGTGCTACCATGGATAATACCTATGGTTCAACTGACCGATTATTGTGGTCTGATGTTGATCCACTTGATAACAAGATTGAGCATGCAGGGACCCGACCGTCAGAAATTTACCCAGGGAAGGCTTCAAACCGCTCCCTGGAATAGTGCATCAAGGAAGCATATGGTGAAGTCGAGAAGGGAAAGTTAGGCTACAAGGTAGCCTCTATCCAATATGGAACAATGTGCCTCACTTTTCAACTCATATCTAGCAAGATTGTAATAAATAATCGCCCCACACAGGTCAGTGGGTTTATGGTGGACCTCGCAGGAAAATGCCTGGAGGGAATGCAAATGAAATGGGTGAGTTACCTCATCAATGAGCTCGAGAAAGACTGTCGTGAAGCTCAGGATCAGGGATATCAGTTCCACTTTAGTTGGTTGCTTGTATTGATTACATTTTTCACTTAGAAAATGTCAGAACGAGCCACCTTCCCAGAGATTGAACCATCGAAGTCGTTGGCCACTAGGTTCTATACCTTGTGGTACACTAACGACATGTCGAAGCAATGGCAGTTGAATGCTATGTTCCATGCATACTATCAACAATTGAAGGTTTCCATTGAAGTATTTCCGTGCATGACACCATGCACCTTTCACCAGTACCGACCTTTTGTGAAGTTCCACACATATCGACACTTTATCTATATCACTATGCACAGAGACAAGAGTAAGGAAGAGTTGCAGTCATATTACGAGTTGAAAGATGAGGACATGGAGAAGATCATGAAGGAATAGCCAGAGGAGTTCTTTGTACTGGTTGACGATGTAGAACTCTCTGACACTAACATCATAGGAAGCCCCCTCATCACCCGGGTCGAGCATGCAGAAAAAGGAGGAAGTCCAGAATATAGAGACCGACGAGGAGGACAACACTTCTGAAGGAAATGGTTCCAACTCTTTAGGAGGAGGAGATGAAGTAAATGGAAAAGGAGGAGGGGAGAAAAGAGAAAATCAAGGAAAAGGCGAAGCCACGCCGCTGAAAGATCCCCTTACTGAAACAGTAACTCCGTAGAAGAGGAAGGTTTATCCATAGAAACCTTTGGCAAGAAAAAATACGTGGGCTAGAAAGCCCCATCTAGAAGCCATGCTCATAGAGGATGATATCAGTATAGTCCGCAGAGTCATGGAGGATGCATCTGAGGATCTCTTGCAGATATATGGAATGAAGAAGGAGGAGTTGTATGGAAGGGTTGAGAAGGAATTCAGGAAAATACAATAGCCTATTCGATCTGTTCCCGCAGTTCCCACTATGCCTTCCTCATCGGACATTACAGAATTGGGCGATGATGCCGCCCAATTAAGAAGACTTGCAGATGCGACAGAGGCTCAACTTCAGAGAGTCCAAGAAGAAAAGGAGAAGGATACAAAAGCCTTGAAACAAGAGAAAGAGGAGGTCTTAGAGAAACTACGATTGACACGGTACTGTGTAACCTCTTATGAAAATGAGAGACAAGAGTTTCAGGCAATGCTCTAGGAGGACAAAGCGATTATAAAGAGAGAAAAGGACTAGTTCCTCGCACAACAGACTATAGAAAAAGAAGTAGTGAATAAATCACTTCGCTCTGTGCTAGGCTTGGAATAGGGGGAACATGATTCAGTCGAGGTTCAAGTGGTGAAGCTCATTGAGGCCATCCAATAGCTTCAATCAAGAATAACAGAATTGGAGATCCAAGCAGTACAGAGCACTCCGCAGGAAGTGCGCGACCAGAGGGAGGAAGCCGCTAAGAGCGCAGTTGGAAGGATCAGATCCCTTGCCTCATAATGAAAACAAATGAGCGATAGAAGTGTGCAGAATTATGAACGCCTCACTAAAGATCCATAGATAAGGAAACTGGAAGCAGAGTTATAGGAGGTGCAACAGCAGGGACTTCCAGTACAAGCACAGATGAAGCTACTTACTTTGGTAGAAAGAATGAAGAGGTCCCAGGAACAACGCGCGGTACAACAAAAGATTACTTTCATCCAAGGAAGGGTAATGGAAGTCATGAAGAAGTTGTAACCTATGTAGGATGAATCCTACAAGGTGTTTGAAGAAATTGAAGGACAGAGCTCGCAACTGGACAAGGTGGTTGCATTGGTGGAACAACGCCTAGAAGGGCCTGTTACAACGCAGATGATCCAAGATCTCGCTCAGCAGGAGGCTCAGGCGAAGCAGCAAGTTGAGGCATCTAGAGTGAAGCTCAAGGCCTTCAAAGTAGTGTTTCCCAGACCTGAGTAACTCAGGATGAGTCACAAGTGAGTGTTGGGGGTCTATTGGCCCTCAACCAAGTTTTGAGGAAATCTTAGTCAGGTTTGACCAATTTTTGGACTTCAACATAGTGATCGAGGAAGGAGCACCCAGGCGAAGATGAGATCATGGATCTTACTTGTTCTGTGGGCTATGTGGACCCTACAAGGGGTTCATTAGGGTTTTTGTAATGGGTTATGGGATTTCAACCCATGGGTTCTCCCATTTTTAGGCCTAATTGTAAAAGTACAAACAAGTGTAAGAATGTATTGTAGAGGAGAGAAGTGATGTAAGAGTCTAGGGCTTGCAAGGATAAGTGCAAGTAGTCTCGAGTGCTTTGTGCAACTGAATGTGTATGTAAGGCTCTATGCTTGATAGAGGAGTTGGCTTTGTGTCTTGACCTAAGTTAAGGAAGGAGGATTTGGTGCTCAGTGCGTAGATCTCATGTCCTATGCGAAGATCGTCTCTATGGCTTAGTGCACAAGAGAAGAATAATGTAAGTGATTGAATAATAAAAAATAAGACAAAGTAGTTGGTGGACGTAGCCCCACACCAGGGTGAACCAGGTACATCTTATGTCTTTGGCGTGCTTTGTGTTGTGTTATTCATTTTATTTATATTCTTAATTCCTTATTGTTATATATGATAGATAGATCTGATGATGCTTAGTGCTTTTCTTAAGAATGAATGATAGATCTAACTCTATGTTGTGTGATAAGTGGTTGAAGTATTTACTCGTTGTTGTTTCTACATTGTACCATATTACGGTTTATTATGCGATGTTAATAAAAGACAATGAACTAATGCCTATATTCATCTAAGTGTTATTAAAGTACTTGGTGAAGTGTTATAATCACATATCTTGGTCCCAGCTTGGTTACAGACACCTGAGTCCTGTAACCCTCCCTGCTTATACCTCTGATGAGACTTCGTCTGCTTCTCAGGTGTTGCAGAAAGGGTTGGTAGTTAGGGTTTTGCTGGTGGGATATTTAAGCATTGAAACCTAGGTCTTCCCCTATTCCAAAACATATCCTAAAGAAGATTGTATGAGATTTTTTTTCAGTAGAAAATTAGCACAATTATATTAAGTAAATATAATTTTTACATCCGCAAGCCCAATTGCCTTTTAATGTCATGGCATATAGCTGAGAACTGAGCCAAAACTAGAGAAAAAATTCAATTTACATCCAAGGCGAGCTCCATATAGGACCACTAATTCTCCACCAAACACAACAAAACAAGAAACCAGAAATCAAAAACACCACATTCTAGAAAAAGTATCAAATACATATCCCGGCTAGGACTCAAAACTGTCATAAACTTCCAAAAATGGAACAGAAGTAGGGATCTGCTAATAGATGTTGATAAGGCATCATTGGCCATCTGAACTGCTTGACCACTTGTGAAGCAAGATATATCCTTTCGGCTCCAAAAGAGATTTTTTAGATTGTTCATCCGCTTCCTTGCTGAATTCACGATAAATGTGAAAAACATTGGTGGCCAAAAACTTACTTCTTAACATCTTGATTCTTTGTTTCCAGCCTTCTATGGAATTAAATCACAGATCACTCTTGTTATTTAACCATTATATGATAACTTTGGAGTCTCCCAGAATCTGAAGCTTATGGATGGACAAATGATTAGCTATGAAAAGTGTTGCCCAAACTCCCATTAGTTATGCCTTCGTATTAGTTCCAGCCCCACAATTTAAAAACCATTTATAAACTGTGGATGCTGAAAGTTTTATGATACCCCAAGTGCCACTATATCGCCCATCTACCTAGGTTTCTCCATCAAAACATGCCATCGAATACTCAAGTGTTTGATCTATCCAACATGAGCGAAAATAAGGAGTAAATCATTTTGACCACAGGTTTATGTAAGGATCCAAGTGTCTTTATAAAAACCGAATGAACTGAAGGATCCTTTCCTTCAAAGATATTTTCATTCCTTTCTAACCAAATAAACCATCAAATATAGGGAGAAAGGCAAGGAGGAATAGTCTTATCCATTGTCCAATTGGATAGACAATCATCTAAGTCAATCCCACTCCAATCCTCATTGAACTTTTTGATGAATTTAATTTTCAGCGAGAAAAGTTTAGTGAATGGTAAAGGAAAACAAAGAAGTAATCATGATGAGTAGGTCAAAATTGGATAATATATTAGAACCAACATACAACATACTAGGGGCACATACAAGATACTAGGGTAAAAAAAAATGAAAATAACAAGTTTTCTTAAAATATCTACACCAATATCAATAATATTTGACACCAAAAATACAGGGAAATACTCTAGAACCAATTATAGCATAGAAAAAAAAAGTTCCCCATGATAAAGAAATGGCATGGCATGAGAACAAGATTATCAATGATAAGTAACACAAATGATAAGTATCACAAATATTTGACATGAAATAATCCTCGACTTATTGGCTATCATTATCTAACCATATATATCAACATAAATTGTCTTTGAAATTATAGAATTTACAATCATGGCATGATGCTACAACTAACATAAAGTGAAAGTGAAAATATCCATGACCCCGACTTGACATTTAAAAGAACCGAAAGAACTAATAATTAGCACAACTTTGGCTTGATATTGAGCATGGAAACAGTGGGATGGTTGTCCATATACAGTGTGCAATATCTGATTCCATAAACTAGAATAATCGGTTAATTAAGAAAGAGACATTAGCTATTGGTAATTTAAATTTATCGGTAATTTGAAGTGGAGAAAGAATTATGTTATATGATGTTTTGTACTTCCAGGAATACAGATATTGTGAAAATATTGACATTTATTTTGTTTCTCTAATGAAATAGATATAACTAAAATAAAATTAAAATTTTAGAGATTAATTCAAACAGTCTTTTTCCAGAAAAAAATTAACGCAGATTTATATTAAGTATAAATTTTTTTATAGCAACACAGAGACAAGTAAACAGTCCCCATAACAGTCCAATGAAGATGATGACAGAAGGAAAACACCAGAAATCTGAAATACTAGTAATAAGCTGAAAGGAAAATGCACAGTGCTAGCTAAAATAACGAGATGACTGCTGGAAGTGATAATCTACTCAAAAGAATGTTGATTTCTGTTCAAGAATCACAATTTGAGGCTGCACTTGGAGATCTTTACCCTTCACCATCCCTTGGCAATTCAAAGATATTAATCTTGGAGGGCTGACTGTCCAGACCACTGTCCGAGTGATAAACCGATAGTCTCCCTTCAATTTATGTTAGAGCTCTTTTAGAGAGAGCATCGACTTCTTTATTATGCACTCTAGAAATGTGGTGGACACTGAGATCTTTGATATTTTTAGCCAAATCCAAAGTTTTTTGTTTCCAGCACTCGATATTTACAGTATTGAGATTGCACTTATGGTTTATCCAATCAATGATGACCCGCGAATCCCCAAGGATTTGTAGTTGGTTAATTGACCAAAAGGTTGCCAAAGTGAGAGTTGCCCACAAACCTAGCAGTTTCTCTTTAGTATTTGATCTCGCTCCGAAGTTTATGAACCATTTGGTAACTCTCGAAGAATGATATCTGAAAATGCCTCCGACCCCACAACAAAGACCACTATAGTGAGAAGCTCCATCAAAACAGGCTAAGGTGAACCCCTGCTTCAGATTAATCTCACAGACTTGTAATGGCAGAGCCTTAACAATGGACGACTGCCAGGAGAAAGATGACAAGATTCTATGTGTTACTGAATGAGTGGATGGAGTGCAATCATCAAAAACTTCCTTGTTTCTTTCAATCCAGAGCTGCCAGCATGCATGTGTAGCCAAACTGGCAGGGGAAGACTTCTCCTTTTACCATACAAAAAAACAATCTAAGACAGAGGCAGCCTCCCAATGAAGGTTAAGAGAAAAATGGGTGAGTATGCGCTGCCAGACAGCCCTCGAAAAATGACAGTGAATGGGGATATGGTGAATATCTTCTTCGGAATGATTGCATAATTTGCAAATACCTGGGCCTTCACAGCCTCTCTTTTGCAGCAAATCCCAGGTAAGTGTCTTTTCTTTTGCAGAGAGCCAAATGAAGATTTTTATCTTGAGTGGAATTGGCCACTTCCACAACCGTTGAAACCATCGTAGATCAGCATGGTAGTTAAGCTGCTGTAAAAGGGCTGAGTAGATATTTTTAACTGTAGTGGCCCCCGTAGCATCTCCCCCCACCCAAATGATTGTATCATAAGAATTGGAAAGAGAGATTCATGCACTCCTAAGGGCTTGAGTGAAGGCATCCCAGTCTGAAGCATCGACACCACCAAGATTAAGTTGCTCACTTTTGTACCACATATCCGGCAGAGGGGTGACAATGGAAGCCACACGCACTTGTACTAAACACACAATATTGCAGGATTCTAGATGTGATCTAAGTGAGGAAGGGAGAATCGAACGATTCTCCAAGCCAAGAATCTTATCTCTTCCAAGAGAGATATCAGAACCTAAGCCGGGCCTCCATCTAAGCCAGTGCAATATAACATTTGAGGATAAGATTAGACCCTTCCAAAAAGGGGATGCCCTTTGCTGAAAATGCGATGGTTTTCTGATCCAATCTAAAAGAGACATATTACCCAGGTATTTGTCTATAATGACACGGTGCCAAAGGCTGTTATGGGTTAGCACCCTCCAGAAAGAGTTCGCTAAGAGAGTTGTGTTAAAAATAGCTAAATTTTTGAGTCCCCGTCCCCCTGCTTGAATGGGTTTAGAAATGGTTTCCTAGCTGCAAAGGTGGAAGCGTTTAGTGTCATTCTGACCATTCCAGAGAAAATTGAAGGACAGCCTATGTAGAAGATTCAGAACCGAAGAGGGAATTTTCTCCAATGACATCCAGAATACAACCATACTTTGTAGCATTGAACTGACAAGGATAAGACACCCTCCTATGGACAGCCACTTGTTGCACCAAAATATTATTTTCCTTTCAAATTTTGCCACCAACCATCGCCAATCTTCAAAGTTTTTTTCTCCTGGCTTTAAAACATATCCCAAGTAATTGAATCCTTGGCTTAATTCAATGAAAGAGAAGGGAAGAGATGCTTTTAAAGAACAAGGTTTTGTTTCTGATAACCCCCAATAATGAGCAGTAGATTTTGCATAATTGATGCAGAGCCCCGAAGCATTACAAAAAATCTGAAGTAGCTTCAGGATCACATTCCATTCCGAAGGAGTGGCTTTTGACATCAAGAGTACATCATCAACAAAAATTAGATGAAGCAAATTTATAAATTTTGAAACCTTTATACCTGAGATTTGATGATCAGAGATGTTTTTTGTTAGCAGCAGACTGAGGCCTTCCATAATCATGATGAAAAGATACGGTGATAGTGGGCAGCCTTGACGGAGACCCCTCTCGCTTTTGAAAAATGAGATCGCCTCTCCATTAATTAATACGAAAAAATTTGCGCTAGTAACACAGGACATAATCCAATCTATAATCTTTATGCCAAAACCAGCTGTGAGTAAAATCAGCCTTAAGAATCCCAAGTCGATGCTGTCAAAAGCTTTTTTGAGGTCGAGCTTCAATACCAGGGCCTTTGTGTTTTTCCTTTTGATGCTGTGGAGACCTTCATGAGCCGCTCCTATTGCATCCTGGATTCTTCTGCCTTTAACAAATCCCATCTGTTCGGCAGAAAGACATCTTTCCATTATTGGCTTGATTCTGTTCGAGAGGACTTTTGAAATAATTTTGTAGATAAGATTGCAAAGGGAGATAGGGCGGTAGTCGTAGAAGGAGACAGGGTTATTTTCCTTTGGGATTAATGCTAGAAATGTAGAATTTATGCTGCCAATAACCTTGCCATTTAATCATGAATGCTCCACCATTTGCAGAATGTCTTCTCCTACAAGATCAAAGAAATGGATGAAGAACTCAGACGTCCATCCATCAGGCTCAGGGCTTCTTTCTTTTTTGAAATGGATCAGGATATCTTTCAGCTCCAACAGTGTGACAGGTCTGTAAAGGTCATCTGCTTCCTTCTCGGTAACCATGGATGGGTAAAGGTTTGCAATGGAGGAGGTTTCAGATAGGTAAGGGCCGTCATGGGCCTTGAAAAACTATGTGAAATGTGAAACTGCCTCCTCTTTAATAGCCTACTGCCCACAATGCGTGCCACCAAATCCACTAGAAATGGACCAAATGTATTTTTTATTCCTGTTCGAACTGGCTACCTTGTGAAAATAAGTAGTGTTGGTGTCACCGCTTCTAAGCCAGGTGGCTCTGCTCCGCAACCTCCAAACGTTTTCCTCCTCACGAAGTAAGGAATTCCTGCTAGTTTCCAGCGCTGACAAATTCTCACAGTCCTCTGCAGATAAGGCACCTCTGATGGATTTTTTAATGAGCTCTGTTATCTCAATCTCCAGATTATTTAAAATGCGGTTGTCTTTTTCCTTTTTTGTTTTATACCAAGCTTTTGTATGAGCTTTGATGACCTTCAATTTCCATACCATTCATTGTTGTCGATTGACTTCCTGAAAGAAACATGGGTTCTTCCAAACGTTATGAACTAAAAGTGAAAAATCTGGATCCGTCAGCCAGTGAAGGTTGAACTTGAACGGGTACGTTTTTAGCACATTTGTGGCTTGCAATTGCAATAAGACAGGAGCATGGTCGGATATAAAGGGCAATTCCACCCACGCTTTTGATCGATTTGCCTGGGTAAGTAAACGCTCAGATACTAAGAATCTGTCCAAGCATCTGGCAATCAAGTCAGAGCCCGAGCGACCATTTCTCCAAGTGGGGATCAGACAATTTGGCAAGACATCAATAAGATTGTATGTTGCAAAAAGGTCACGGTAAAAAGCACTGTTCAGCCCTGTGGGAGATGTCCCCCCCCAATGTTCATCTTCCGAGAGAAGAATGTTCAGGTCACCGCCAAGAATGAGATTAGGAGTGGAGAGCAAACCACTGTTAGCAAGAGAAGTCCAGAACTTCTTTTTTTCAACACAGAGCCCATAAACGTTGAGAAAAACCACCTCCTGGTTGGATTCCAGATGACGGCCAACCAACATAATTCCTCCAGTCGTCAAGAAGGGAGACAGTTCAAAGACAAAGGGGTCCCAAGCAACCAGGAGGCCACCAGAATTACCAATTGAATTAACAGCTGAGGAGAACCAGGAAGGACGGAACTGATCAATAAAATCTCTCGCCTTTTGTTCTTCTGAGAGGGTCTTTTGAAGAAAAATTAAGCCCAGAGAAGTACCTGCAAGCAATCTTCTAAAAGAGACAACTTTGAGAGTGCCTCTGATCCCTCGAATATTCAAAGTGAGCACCAACATCACTTGGAGTGGGCTAAGGCCTTCAACGCTCTAAGGGCCTTTCCATCCATGGAAGGGGTGGCAGTAATTGTTGGTTGGTTGCTTGTATTCTCCTTTTTCTTTCTGGAGCTCTTCGTCTAAAGTGGGGAAAGTTCAGTACCCAAGCCTCTAACCTAAGCAAAACCTTTCCTATCATTGTCTAAAGGAAGGGTGTTAGAAGTACCAGCCTTCAAGGAGGGGTCAATTAGCTCTTTGCCTCGAAAGATTGGAAGCTGGGAGGAGCTACTGTGGAAGAGAGACCGAGAGGGGGAAGTGTTTGATAAGTTGGAAAGGAAAGTTTCATCTTCCTCCGCTTCCCTATAGCCTGGTAAAACCTGGAGAGGATCTTCCGATTCTAGAGGGGTGGAATATTGACTAGGGAGCCTAATCGGAGAGGTAGGAGGTGGGTGGTTCGGATGGGAGGGATGATCCAAGGTAGGGGAAGCTTCAACATTAGAGGGGAGGAAGTCGGTAAACAGAGGAGAAGAAGAATTGGTAGCTAAGAGATCAGTAAGGCAAGGGACTGAGGAAGTAGGCTCGAAGTTCGGGGAGGGAGGCTTTGCATCGGTGGAAGATGAGAGCCAGGGGGACTTGTTTAGTGCATCTTTCTCTGCATCAGTAAGGGACAAGAAAAGATGGGGACAGTGATGTTTGAGTTTGTCTGAAAGGGAAAGGGGTTGGTTTATGGGACCTGGGGGAAGAGGAGGGGAGGGGACTTCCAAGAAACTCAAAGAGGGATCTTCGTCCATGTAATCGGGAGGGTTTAAAAGTAGGTCTTCAGCTTCCAAAGATTTGTTAGTAACCTTACCAGGGTAGGAGCGACGGAGGTGTCCAGTTTTTCGGTAGTGGCCCTAGATAGTCCAGAGGCTGGACTAACTTTCTTCCTCTCCATTCTATTTCTAGGGTTTCCGGTAGACCCGCACAAATGTCCATAGCTACAAGCACTCTGCCCAATTTTCTCACCAGACCTGAGAGTGAATGTGGATCAACAGCAATGAAAGTGCCCAAAGAGTCACCAATAGCTTTAAGAGCTCCTTCATTCCAGAGGAATAGTGGTAGACCCGGAAGAAGAACCCACAGGTGCCTGTGCTAAAAATAATCTGTGTCAGGGTTGAAAGCCAACCTCCAGCGTTTGAGCATGAGACTAGAACCCCGAGCAACCCAAAGCTTACTTAAAAGTAAGGAGGCATCTTCAGGATACTTGTAGATAAAGCCTAACCAGCCTTTTTTGAGGTAGATGACCTCCGGGGAGTATCCAAGAAGTGGAATCCAGTGCAGGAAAATCCAGTCTCCAAGGTGGATTTTTCTAAGGTGTTTATAGGAGAAGCGCCCCACTAAGCCACAAAGAGACATCTGACAGAGATCTTCTAGTCCCACTCCATCACCCAACACCAGTCTTCTAGCTCTTCTATTGGATTTCTAGGCCTTTCTGTCACAATGGGCTGACTGTGTCGAGCTAAAAGGAGCTTTTTGTAAACCCTGAACGAGAGGAAGAAAAGAACAACCAGACTGAGTAGAAAGACGAGATGTAGTACAGGGGTTACCAGAGAGAGAAGGAGCATCCACTGGAACTCTGTCTGTCGTCTGTGAAATCAAATAATGTCCTTCTAGTACCTCGGTGGGAAGAGGAACTTTGAGCAGCGAGGAAGAAACATTGTTTAGTAGGGGCTTATGAGCGTCAGCGTTATCAAAAAGTCTCGCTTGTCTCCAGACCTCCTCATCGGACAATAGCATGAGATTGTTCAAAATAGAGTCCATCCCGCAAAAAGAGGCTCGGTAGAAGACAGATCTGGAGGAAAAACTCAGTGGGAGACAGCGACCGAGACTGTCACCTATCCCTATGCAGCAGCCAGAGAAAAGAAGACAGGACCGGGTCCCAGAAAGGCCAGAAACGCAAAGTGATCGATAGCAAAAGGTAGAGGCAGGTCCGAGCTACAGTCTATTAGAGTCTATTAGAGAAAGTAAATTGTCCATAACTTATAAAAACTATAAAATTTATATAATTTTTTTATTATCGATGGTATTATAAAAAAATGTAAATACATATTGGGATATTTTATTACATATTTGGATATTTAATTTGATATTATGTATGAGGAGAAATAGTTTCATCCAAGAACAACATTTGTTAGATTATCTTCAATAATATGATTAAGGTGATGAAATTAAATTTTGTAAAAGGGGTTTAAGGAAAGCTTATGGTTTTGGGGTATATTACCTTTACCATCTAGAAGAGTTAGGGAGATGAATGTATCTCCCCATTTGATGAAATTTTATGAAGATGGAATAAGTCTAGGCCACTCATCTTTTTGGTGAAGATATCCATGGAAACCCATTAAGCCTTTTTATCATTCTTCTCACTCACTTGGCATCTACAAGTTTGAATAAAAACTAGAATCGACAAAAAATACAAGACTATAGAATATATGGAAAGTTGGAATGGTGAATGTGTACAAAACATAAAGGCACATATATACAAATAAGTTCAACCACAAGTGCAACATGGACACTGTGTCCACATATGGATTTAATCTTTGGATTTGAGCATAATAATGTTAATTTTTCAATTTTATTTGAAGAATACCACTGAATACCTTATAAAGGGAGGGAGACAAAAACATTAACTTTGAAGTGTGTAACATGATTAATAAAAAATCATAAAATTTGATTGTAATAATAATAATATAATTTGATTAAATATTTTATTAAAAAACAACCATTCTTATTAGATATATTAATTAGTAACAATATATTCTATTATTTACATTGATCTTCACAATAAGATCGAAAATATAAATTGTTAGATGTGAAAACAATTCAGAGTAAATTACTTATAATCTATTAGCCCCAACATTCAATCCTGGATAGCAGGCTGAATATTATAGATAAAATATAAGTTGTCAGATGTGAAAACAATTCAGATTAGATGACTTATAATCCACTACCCCCAACATTCAATCATGTTCCTGGGTAACAGGCCGAATATTGACTGCAGATATTTCTTGACAACTACCCAACAGCAACTAATTCCAACCTAAACAGAAATAAGGCTGATCCAGCCACCAATATCCAAGATGCTAAGCAGCATTGAATACCCTAAAATCCTCAAACTGTGGCTCGAGATCTGTTCTTTGAATTTTCTTGTGCACTAAGATATTGATATGTTGTACAATATTTCTCTGAACGATGTAGTTACACACCATGAAATTTTCGTTCGAGCGAGATTAATTGCTTGGAGGCATCCCTGCAATTTGATGTGTCGTACGATTTTTTCCAGTGGCTTTTAGAGGCATCTAACGGCTAAAGTTTGTGGGAGGGTACCTGACTTTTGGGGGGGGCTGTCAAAGCCTTTACCCTAATATTTTGTGGGAGCGTACCTGACTTTTTCGGTCATGGGCTGCAATGATTTTTCGTCAGATTTAGGTATACATGATACCTTTAGGTATAATGCAGGAGCACCCTAATGATTACTCTCAGCACTCCACTCAGGAGAAAGCTGAAGCCCGTGTCACAACGCATTTCCTCGCTGCCAATTTGTCAATTTGTTGTCATGAAACCTGTGCTAAGAAAAGACCAAAACACAACCGTGTAAGCTGGCAGCTGACAGCCTCTCTGTATCGTTTGTTGTAATTTCCAATGCTTCTATTATCACAACCTCTACAGATAAAACTGACTTTAGATAATGAGAAGAGAGAAATATTTTATGGAAGGATATTGAATTCCTATCTTTATATGTATATTAACAGAAAATGTTCCTGCACTGGTATACCTTCGCATGGAGAGTGTAATTATTAAGGGCACGCTATTATCAAGCGCGTGGGGTCGTGACAGTACCACTCCGGCTACCCCACTCCGGCTACCCGACAAACACAGTGGAGTCGTTAATGGATCATTCTTTTAGGTGATCGTGACTCGTCATGGTCTCGTACATTCATTACAGAGAATGTTCCGAGCAGGGCATTATCAGAACGAATGCCCACAGAATGTAAACCTTCAAAAACTTGTGATCGGTAAAATGTTTACATTATGTAAACCTCCCAAAGCTTGCATTATTACAAAAAGATTTTTCATCCATGTGAGTTGTGGTCACTAAGATAATGCCAAGCAGTGTGAGATAGTTATTCCTTTTATGTTTGAAATCAACATAAATGTACAAAGTGTAAATTCATATCATAATAAATCTTTATTTTCCACTGAAAATTGCATATTATATTTATATTAATATAATCTGTTCGCTTGACAAAACATTACATTAAGGGCTTCTTGAGTTTCATAGTCGGATCCACAGACATAACTATATGGAAATTTTCAATTTCCTTACAATACTGACACCTATCTTTTTGGACCAAAAGAGATACTTTTCAAAACAGTTGGTGTCTTTCATACATAGATAATGGCAAAAAAAAAACACTCATCTTTGCAAGAAAACAACCCATGTAAACTCCCCTAGAAAAACTGCTAGTACATCTTTAAAAAGAGTTTTGAGCACATTGAAAGGGTTTGTTTTGATAAGAAATATGCCTCTCGATTCTCTTCTCTGTACACATGAGCAAAGGTAATATTCAAAAAATACTTGATGAGCTCCTTTATCCCATCCTTCCAACAGTCTATAGTAACAGCCTGTAGAGTGGCTTTTCTATTAAGCCATTCAATAACTATTTTTGAATCCCAACATAAAAATCTGTAATAGAAAGTTTGTGTGGGAAGGTTAGAGAAGCCCAAACACTCATAAGTTCTTCTCCTGTATTTGTTCCTCTTCCACAATTTAGAGTGCACTTATAAACTATGTGATCATTGATTTTTATGACTCCTCCTGTGCCGCTTAGATCTCCATTCCTCTGAGTTGCCCCATCAAACCACCCAATGATTTTATCTTTTGGAATAGCAAGAACTGAGCATCTAGTTGGATAGACTTTTTCCTTTGGCCTATTACTGCTCACCACACCTAAAGAGAGATAAGCTATCTTCTGAACGGAGGGACTCCTTGACTTAAAGATAGCCAAGTTTCTTTCAAGCCAAATGAACCAACAAATAAAGGTTAGCAGTGTTGGGATGTTGTGATTCCAAAGAGCCCAGTTTTTGAAGCATTCCTTCACTATTGTACGATTCCATCCTATAGAGAACTTAAGGGCCAATTTGATCCTTTCCTAGAATGATATACTAAAAGGTAAATAAACAAAGAGGTGTTTTCTAGATTCTCGTTTATGTTTACAAAGGCGACATATTCCTTGCCCCACCCATCCTCTTTTTTGTAAGTTTTTCCAAGAAAGAATTTTATCTTCAATCACTAGCTAGGCAAATAGCTTTATCTTTAGGGGGAAATCCCAACTCCGTAGTTTTTTCCTCCAACCTCCTATTTTGTTTGTCCAAAGCTTGGAAGAAGTGCATTGTAAACATTTTTAACTGAAATCTGACCAGAGTTATCTCCACCCATCCATCTTAACTCATCCGCTCTTGCATTTAGATGTATGCCTGATCCAATCAAGATCCTCCTATACCTTTCCCATTCTACAGCGAGATCGCCCTCCAATCCCAATTA
This sequence comes from Picea engelmannii, assembly GCA_009831015.1. Classification (NCBI taxonomy): domain Eukaryota; kingdom Viridiplantae; phylum Streptophyta; class Pinopsida; order Pinales; family Pinaceae; genus Picea; species Picea engelmannii. The sequence continues at coordinate 59,444 of ML780089.1, forward strand.
TGAATTATCCAACTAGTTGGAGCCGATCGAACCCTGTGGGGAGACTCGACTAGCTTGATTAAGAAAATACACATTTTTTTTGTTAAGATAGAAAATCAGTTCAAAAAAAAAAAATGGAATCCTTCCCCAAGCCTAATATTGCATCATTTCCAAATTACGGAATTATGATCCACGCTCTACTAGGGTTTAGGGTTTCTGCTACTCTGCTACAACTGTTCGCCCCACCGGGGCACATGTCTCTGAAGGAAGGAGGGACGACAGGCCCCTCCTACCGCAAGGCAATGACGAATGGAAGAATTGGAGAGGGCTCCAAGCGGCCCACCTTCGAACCTCCTCCCGATCTATGCTCAAAGTTATTGGCCGAGGGAACCTTCAAAAACAAAGAGATGGACATTAACACAGGGAAAGAACCAATACCTGCAAGCACGTTGAGGCCATGGCTACCAGGAAAGTGTATTCCACAAGCACCAGGTGCCCCGAAATACATTATCAGTTCACCTTGCATTGAGGAACAAAAACAATATATGAGAGATTACTCATTAGTAGGCAAATTTTTAGGGCTCTCGCCCTCGGAACGAGACCTAATCAAATGGATAAAAAATTGGTGGAAACCCAAGGGACATTATGAACTACAACTGGGCTCCAAGGGTTTCTTCACCATCATCCTGCACAACCTAGAGGACCGAAACCGCATCTTTTACGGAGGGCCATATTTTTTCAACTCAGCGGGACTCTTCTTGAGGTTCTGGACAAAGAAATTTAGCCCTGAAACTAAAGACTTTTCACATGCACTAGTGTGGATCAGACTATATTCCTTACCTCAGGAATTCTGGCTGGAGGAGGTTCTTGCAGGTATAGGCAACACCATTGGTGTCTATGTCATATCTTTAGAGGCCACTAAGCAAAGACGATACACTTCGTATGCGCGCATCTGTGTATACCAGAATATAGCCAAGCCACTCCCAAGATCCATATCCCTAGAATACCACGATGAGGACTGGATGCAAACCATTGACTATGAACATATTTTGTTCAGGTGCAGAAAATGCCATGAGAACAGACATCTTTTTAGAGACTTCCCCCTCAATGTCGCAAACAAGACTTCCCAGCTGCGAGTTAGCGATTGTGCTACGAGTTAGCGGTTGTTACAACCCCAATCATTGCGACTACCAGAGAGGCAGAAGTGCAAGATTTTTTTTATTCTTTTTTTAATTTTGTAGGATGGAAAAGATGACAACAATGGAACCACTCAACCAGGTAACGGACACAACACGTAGATCCGGTAATAGACAACTACGAATCCATGCACTATCACAAGGAGAAACTAGGTGAAACACGCGTAAACCAATAGATAGAAACTACTACCCGCCTGACACAACATGACCACACCTATGAGCTAAGGGATAACATCCATGTCCTGACATGATGGCCTTGATGACCAGTTAACCTTAAGACCTCGATGGTGCGCAACCCAATGCATGAAGGTATTCAACCCAAGCGCCAAAACGACTACAACGAACAACACCAACAACTACAACAAGCAACTCCCACAATGGGTAGCACATCCTCTGGCCAAATTATCAGTCGCCTCTATCCAATAGGGCGCGAAGGCAATATGAAGAAGAGTTTCCTTACATTTTGTACAACTACAAATCTTACATTTTTATACACATACCCATTTAATCAAGCAAGGTGCCTTGTCTAATTCCAACAAAAAGAAGGAAGAGTTATCCAATGGGGAAACCATCACTAAGGAAGAAGCTTATTCTTCAAGAGCAAGGGCTTTCGGTTCATTCATAAGCACCTCAAATTGTTTCATTTTTCTTACACCAAACTTTTCRAATMACAAATGAGAGTCRAACTCACACCACCACATCATCTAAGTCTCAAGTATTAGGTCACGTTCACTTGAGTGTCAAGTAACTAAAGCAAAAGAGACCAGGGGTCCATCGATTATGCACAACRCAATTTTTGTTTCTCTTGAAGTGAACATAGTAATTTTCAAAATTCCATAAGAACCTCACACTATTTGCTTTTCATGTCAAAAGAGAGGGTTTATAAATATCTATGAATGTCTTCATTACTGTTGCATTTTCTAGAAGAAAAATAGCTTATTGGTATTTACCTCTGACTCTATTGTTGGGTAAAAGTTTGTGATGTATCAGTGTTATTACTTGGCTCATCTATCTTCTCTCGATTCAATATGGAATATGTGTCTACTAAGCACATACAAAAATTTCTATATTATATTACATTGACATATGCCCTTCCTTTTTTTGTTTTCTTGAAGCATATTAACTATGCAATACTCAACAATACATCGTATAATACATAATGTGTGATAGTGCAAAAGTGTTAATCATATGTACCAGGATGAATTTTCGAAATTCCTACAAATGCAAAACAGTTTCTAACGGTAACAGACATCATAAGCAAAAATGACTCTTTAATAGTGTTCATTACAACAACTTGTAACTTATGTTGTAATATCTATATGCCTTTTCACAACACTTAGAATCACGTTTTCTTATTCAAATGAAATAACAATGAACCACAATTCCAAAAACTAAAGGATGATCATATGGTACTGGAAAATCACTGATTCTTGGTAGAATACATTCATGTGGTTGACAAGAAGACATAGAACGCATGATGGGTTCTGTTAGCGATATTTCTCGCTAAGGGGTCTAGATATCAAAAGAATGGGTTAAAAACCCACTTGTCCAAACTCTCGGGCGATAATGTGCCCATGGTAAGCAGCAAACAAGACTGGGCGGTCCAGATTGGTGCGCCCAGATCGACGGCGCACAGCGAATTTCAGACCCCCCTTGCCTTTC
>ML780089.1:79931-131421 GCA_009831015.1 Picea engelmannii
CAACTTTGATGGCACCTCTAAGGGTAACCCTGGGGCAGCAGGTTTCATAGTGGTCTTCCGTGATCACCGATGCAACATTCTTCTCATTAACACAAGCATCCTAGGCCACATTACGAACAATACTTTTGAGTTATGGGGGCTCACCAGAGGCTTTCAATTAGCAAATGAGCACAACTTCACCAAGCTGATTGTTGAAGGGGATTCACTAGTCATCACCAATATCTTTGAGAGAATCTTGAACAGAGCTGACCCAGAGAGAATCTCACCTTGCTGGAGACTCTCCTACAGACCAATATCTCTTGCAACTTAATCAGGCCTTCATCCCCTCACACATCAGGAGAAAGGAGAATCAGGTTGCGGATGAATTGGAAAATTTGGGAATGGATTGGGAATGAACGAAACGCCTTTGCCAAACTTCTCTCAATCCGAAACACCCCATCCTCTAGCAGTGTAATGAAAAAGCCACAGCAACAAACAGACCCCCAGATGGGGTGATAGTGTGGGACACAAGGAACTTGGAGGCGGCCGAAGAGGCCAGCATGGAGATGGCCATGTGATTGAAGCATGGCACACACCACCACCACCCCCATGCATTTAAATCTCCCATACGAAGTTCCAGGCACCATTAATCCTGGTGCGTCTGACCTCCTCATGCACTCCCCTCCATGGATCTGCTCAATGAACGTGCCATTACTCTATGCATGCGACATCGCCTTCTTCTTCAGTTGCGAAGCTATACCTCATTCCGGCCTCCCTCCATTGCAGCGCTCTCCTACAACTGGCTTTATCTCCAACTCCTCCTCATCCACCTGGGTTCTTCCCCTGCGCTTACCTTCTCCCCCTGGGCCATCAGAATGCCGAGACAAAGATTCAATCCAAGGACAAGCTCGCCCTGGAAAACACTCTGGCCTTAGTTAGTCCTTGCTTGGACGCCTGCACCCTCCCTAGGCTCCTCCCCTGGGTCGCCCCCCTCGCACTCCTCACAGTCTAAACAAGAACCATGCACCTCCTCCTCCCCTCCCACTTCTCAGTTTGAAGGGTTGGCACTCTCTGATAGTTTACTGGGTTTTCTCACAAGATCCATCCTTGATGAAGCCTCTTCATCATGGGTGCCTCCTGCAATACCACCAAATTCACTATCCAGCGCACTCAGTGCACTAGAGACCTCCTCCACTTGCCCAACCTTGGAAGCACCACCTTTTCTATAGGAAACTCAGTCGGGGCCACACTCCTTTTCAGACTCAGTCCCAAGCTCGCAATTGCATGAGAGCTTGGCCATCCTCCACGGGCTGGTATTCGAGCTTCGCTTGGGCCTATATGACCTCTAGGTTCAGCTGGAGATACTGGATGGGAAGACCTCTACGCTCCTCCAAATCATCTCCACCTTCCAGGGGACCTTCCACTTCACACTAGATGAAGCGGGGGTAGTAGAGAACAGTCATGCAGGTGACTCAAGCGAAAGGGGGCTTCCCACAGGATATGGAAACTCGGGGCATGCCATGCACGTGGCCATGGACAAGGAATACATGCCCAGAGAGGAAGAAACACTCGGTGAGTATGTTGCAGCAGGAATGGGCTTGCATGTGCCCAGGGAAGTGGGAGGCACACGACCCGATGACAGATGGGAAGGTAGTGACTCAGACGCTGCTATGCATGAGAAGATGGAATGGAGGGGGGGAGATGTCTAAGAGGAGACCTGGGACCAAGAAACCTACGCCACCTCTCCATTTGGATGGCCATGTTACAAGCCAACACATGGGTCCATATATCACCGTTTGTCTTTTGTGGCCTCATGGAGGCTAGTTTTAGGTTTGGTTTTTTCCTATGGCTTTTAGTTTGATATTTCTTAGCTTTGTTTTTAGTTTCTATAAGACTGGTAGTCATTTTGATCCCAACACCGACTAGCTGAACTAGTTTCCCCATAGGGCAGTTTAGTTATTACAGTACGACACTATTGCACATTTTGTAACTTTGGTTTTTTGAAGGTTCCTTATATATAAATTCTTACTTATAAAAAAAAAATTGTATCCTTTCTAACAATAATGGAGTCTCTCGAGCACGGTTTCTAGGCTAGCCAGTGTACAATTAGAGGTAAAGTGTTTAGGATGTTTTCCCAAGTTTGGGAGCCATATGACGTGATTGGAGAAGCTGATCGCAGCCAAGTTGCCACAGAGATATGGGGTAAATATTTTTCCATTATCACTCATTTCCAAATACCTTTCTGCATCAGTCCTTTCCATAATGTATTAGTCACCAACACCCTGTAAAAACATAAAATATTTCTCAACCCCCACCCACCAAATTCTTTTGGTTTCGAAATAGTCTCCCATTTGCATAAGTTGTAGCTCTGTTTTTTCTTATTTCCTGACCAGAGAAAGGAAAAAAATAGCTTATGGATCCAATTAAGAACATATGTCGGGATGTGAGCCAAATCCATCTAATAGATTGACTATCTTTCTAGCACTATTTTGATCAACACATATCTTCCCCTCGATGAAAGAATCTGATTGCACTAGTGACTGATTCGGTTCTCAAACTTCATACTAAGCCACTGCCAATCCTCCATCTTGTATCTATCAGGATTTAAAAGAAACCCAAGTATTTAAATTCTTCTGAAAGATTCAAGAAGTTGAAGTGAAACAAATCTTTCAAAGAATCTAAAGTTCCCTATTGAACACCATAGTGAAGAAAGGAGGACTTTTGGACATTGATCAACAATCTTGTCGCACAACAAAAGATGTTAAGTATTTTGTTGATTTCCTACCATTCTATAATTGAAGCTTTGGAAATTATTAGGATGTCATCCATAAAGAGCATATGGAGGATCTTAAGAATCCTAGAAACCTTTATACCCGACATCCTTCCTTCTTCTTGACCTTTTTTAAGAGAAAGACTAAGGCCTTCCATCACATGTATGAACAAGAGAGGTGACAGTGGACAACCTTGTCATAATCCTCTACCACTTTGGAAGAACTTAGTGGCTTTTCCATTGATCACAATGGCATATGTTGTTGAGGAAACACAACCCATAATCCAATTTGTCATAAGAATTCTAAAGCCACAATGGAGAAGCCTAAACCTCAAAAAATCCTAGTTTGTGCAATCATAGGCCTTTTTTAAATATAGCTTCACAATGATTGCTTAGAGCTTTTTGGACTTAATACTATGAAGACACTCCTCTATTGTCCCTATGGCATCTAAAATCTAACTTCCCTTCAGAAAAACCATTTTTTCTTCAGACAAGGTGCGAGAGAGGATATGCCTGAGTTTCCTCGCAATTACATTTTCAATAATCTTGTGGCATAAATTACACAGAGAGATAGGACGAAAATCGTTGAAGGAGCTAGGATTGTTGATTTTTGGAATCAAGGAAATGAAATTATAATTGATCGGTCGGATAGCCTCACCTCAGTTACTATTCTCCTCCATAACATGAAGCAATTCATGCCCAACCAACTAGAAAAAGTATAGGAAAAATTCAACAATCCACCAATCTAGGCTAGGACTTTTGCCCTTTGCAAAACCTTTTAGAACCTGTAAAATTTTCTCAATGGTACAAGGCTTCTCAAGAGTTTCTACTTCTTCCTCCAAAACAAGCCTAGGATACAACCCAACAATATCTAACTGATCCCTAGTGTGATTATGCCATGTGTCCTGATAGAATGAATTAAAGAAAGAAACTCCTTCATCCTTTAGAGCCTCCTGACCTGTGTGAGCCAATCCAGCTTCATGTTTTATTTCCCAGATGTGTTTTATGTTCCTCCTGTAGCTTGCAAAATGGTAGAAGAATTTTGTATTTTTATCTCCGCTCTATATCTAAATGGCCCTACTCTATTGGCACCATCGTTCTTCCTTGTCCAACATAAATTTTTTGCACTCAGACTCTAAGAACAACAATCGTTGATCAAAATATGCAGTGTGAGTTCCTTGAATCTTTTGTTTATAGAGCATGGCCAATTCAACTTCCATTGTTTTCAATTATATCTTATCCTGGAAGCATTTTTCTTTCAACCATAATTTAACCTGATTTTTTATATGTGAGAGCTTCCCAACTCACCTCCTTTATGTCCCTGTCAACTTGTTGTAGCTATGCATCATTCCAAAATTCACGAACTAAAGAGGGAAAGGAATCTTTACGCAACCAGGATGGATTAAAATTTAAAGGGTGAGCAATCACTGACATCCCAATTCCCATTTGATGTAATACTTGTGCATGATAGAATAAATAAGGATATTCAACCCACATCCTGTATCTCAAAGATGGATCAATAATATCCTATGCCATGTAGATTCTGTCATGTATTTTAGCAAGTTCATACTCTCTGGATCTACTATTACGCCACGTAGGATCCAACTCGACACGTGCCACATCCACTAACTTGTTTTTTTCAAACAAATTCCTGAAGAAGACCATCAAAGGGTCATTCAAATATGTTGAGCCCCAAACCTCTACTGAATTTATCGTGAAATTCATGTCCCCTTCCATTATCAAGTCAGCATGAGCTAATTGTCCCCTGTCTTCCACTTTTTTCCATAAATTCTTGTGGTCTTTACAAGGGCCGTATACATTCAGAAGAGAAATATTCATTTTATCCACTAAGCTAGAACCTGACAAGAAACTACCGCCACAACTTAGGACATGGAATAATTCAAAAAAAGAGGATCCCAAGACACCAGGAGGCCACCCAATTTTCCCACTAAACTAATAGCACAAGACATCCACTCTGGCATGAGTGCAAACATGAATTGCCTAGCCTTCTCGTCGTCCACTAGGGTCTCCTGTAGAAAGATATTATTGGGTAAATGTTTAGATATAAGTCTTCGCATGGAGGCCAACTTTAGGGGTCCTCCTACCCCTCTTATATTGAGGGAGAGGAGGATCATGATTTATCCCTTGCAATGGATTTCATGCCTCTAAGCGCTCCCTGATCAACGTTATAAGAAAGATGGTTATCTGAAAAGGAAAGGTTCATCCCCGTCTTTTTCCAGGCACTTCTAGTTTTTACAGGAGATAACTTAAGCCCCAATCCCCGTGACCATGCAAGGTCCTTCCCATTTGAAAATCCTACAGATGAAGATGCTTTATAAGTGTCACTAGGCCCAGCAATAGCCACAACTTCTTTACCCAAGAAAGTCATAATTGGGATAGGACTAGCAGCCTTTCTATAGGATGGAACTAAGGTTGTTAGCATCCTATCCAAGGATTCCTCATTAGAGATAGGTTATCCATAACCAAGTACAAGGAAATAATCATTCTCCAACAAAGTCTCAGGTAGAACATTGTTACTCATCTCTTGGGTAACAACAGGGGCAGAAGGGGGCTCACGTCGAGCATCTAGCAAAAATGAACTCTCTAAAACAGTCTCATTAACCACACTCTTAACAATCACAGATGGAAAACTCGACTCCGAAGGGAAAAAAGTATCTAGGTGGTCTCTTTCCCACGCATATAAAGTGAAATACAGAGATGGACAATAATGTCTCACCTTACCAATGAAGGTGTTGTTCGACGAAGCTAGGCTATCCATATCCCACGGTCCCAAAAAAGATCTTGGCTCCTGTGTGTCCATCCTAGGGGAGTAATAGTTAGTTTTATTATCCTCCAAGGAGTCCTCGTCGACTAAAGCTCCAAAAAATTGATGACAGAACTTCCTAAGATGACCATTTCTCCTACAACAGGAACAATGAAAAGGTATACCCAAATCCAAATAATCTATTGTATGGACTAATAGGAGACCCCTCCACTCAATCTCCATGTTTCCAACAATACAGCATCGATATCCACTTACAAGAGGACTTTAGCCATCCTTTTGTCTGAAGACTGTAAATCATCCTCATCAACCTTTATAAAATGTCCTGTGGCATTTCGTATCGCCTCCAAAGCTTTGACATTCCATAGTTGTGGTGGAAGACCCGGGAGCAGGACCCAGATGTGATAGAAGCTAAAATACTATGTCATCAGGTCAAACCTTATCCTCCACCTCTTTAGCATGAGTCTGTCGCCCTCAAAAACCCATAACCTATCTAAAATCCAAGATGAGTTTTATGGGTTTTTGAAAACAAAGTCGAACCATCCCCTCGGTACAGTCAATAACACCGGATAATAACTTAGTAGGGGTTCCTAGGTAACTCGCATCCACTCTGAAACATACATCTTGCATAACACTTGGTATGCCAACCTTCCCACCAGAGCACACATAACAAGCGAACACGACTCTTCAAGTCCCACATCCAAACCCATAACCATTTTATGTTTAGTTCGTTTTGGCTTCCATGTCCACACAAAGTGCTTCAGAGAACCCCGCTTCATAATAAATCTTAAATCCATTAGAATTTTATGAATTTATAAATTATCAAACTTTTAATAAAAATTGGTTGATTTTTTAAAAATTCATTTAATATAAATATAATTTTATAATGTTAATTTTAAATTCATAAAAATATATATTATTAAATTTTTGATAAAATTTAATAATTATTTTTAATGTAAAAAATTAAAGTCAAATAATAAAAAAGCACATTTTCCATATAAATATTAAAATGTAAATAATTAAATATGAAATAAATTATAAAAATATAACCCATAAAAACTTAATATTTTAAACTATATGCAATAAGTAAACTATTTTGACTCATAATTTTAATTTTAAATTAAACATTATATTTTAAATCAAAATGTGGATAGTTATAAATTTTTTTTTTTTTCAATTGTAACTATTCATTTATAAGTATTTAGCTAAAAAAGTTATAACATATTACATGTAATATGTTTTAATATGTAATATTATGTTAAATAAGGTTCGAAGTCATGACATATACTCATTATGAGTTTAATATGTCATTTATAAGAATTGAAATTAGGTGAGGAAGATAACAATCATTCCTTCCAATCATCTAAACTAAATCCAATTGACTTTACATGTAATATGTTATAAAATATTAATAAATAAAAAGTCAATATATAACCTTTTAATATATATTAATATATAATAAACATAAAATTTTAAGAGATGGATGATTGACATGAATCTAAATGATGATAAATGTATTCAATCATAAATGCGATTCTATTTATTGACAAAGATGAATATTTATATAAGTTATGACTAGAGATGTTACTTTTAATTTTAATGTATAGACTAAACTTGGGTAATGAAGTTTTGGATTTGTTTTTTAAAATCAATAAATAAAAAAACAAAGTGTAAACTTTTAATAAATATTAATGATAATTTTTAAAAAAACTTTAAATAAATGATAATAAATAAAAAACCAAGATGTAAACCTTTAATAAATATTGATGATAACTTTTAAAAAACTTTCAATAAATGAATGATGATTCACGTACTCAAAAATAAATGAGAATGTATTTGTTTATATATACATATATATATATAAACAAGTCGGGTTGAATCTATGCGAGGATTCATTCAACCAAGTTGAAATGAATCTTTATTTTAGCACAAAGTTGGAGATTTGTGATATGTAAGACATATATTGTATTAGAATCAAAATGGTAATGTGTATCATTCTAGTTAGTTGTAATGATATTAGACCATGTTATTTTGGAGCGGTCATGTTCAAAAAGGTTTTGGTATTTTTACCTTTTGTTTTGTTTTGAAAAATTATGATATTTTCACCTTGTGTTAAACAATTATCTCCAACTATTTTTACTTTATATCTTAATGATTTTTTAAACTCTAGAGAAATGACTTTCACTCATATTTAGAAATTACTACACAATGAAATGCATTTTAAACTCTAGAGAAATGACTTTCACTCATATTTAGAAATTACTACACAATGAAATGCATGTAGAGGACAAGGAGTACTCCTCAAGAAATTATTTGTCCAAAAAAAATCTTTTATATTCTTAAATATTAATAAAGTGACTTCAAACTTTGAAATTAGTTTGTCAATTGCTCGTGCAATGTTTAAAGGTGTTAAGATAATGATTTTTTTATTTTATTATTATCATGTAGAGGTTAGTCTCTAGTCACTAAGTATATAATTATTTTTTGAAATTATTGAGGAATAAAAAAGTTACAAAAGAAGCATTAAAAGTAGATTAATAAGTTAAGTGATTAAAAGTAGAAAAATATATATATATATATATATATATATATATATTTTTAATTTTACTTTAGGATTAATAAGTTAAGTGACTAAAAGTAGAAAAATATATTCATTTCTTAATAAGTTAAGTGACTAAAAGTAGAAAAATATATTCATTTCTTTTTTTTAATTATAGATTTATTATTTGTAGAAATATTATTTCTGCAATTTCATTATCTATGAGTTTGTGTGATATATTGCAATGGTTTTGTCAAACAAGGATATATTGAACCAAGAAAACAATGTTGATTTCGTAAAGTTTATGCATTCCATACCATAGGCTTGGTTAATGTAAACATAACTCCAAAGCAATCACATAAGATGAGAGATGCCACATATCACATGAAAAATGTTTGGGTTAAGTGTTGTTGAACATAAGCATGCTAAGTTCTCACTTGTCCTTTGAATTTCTCATCGCAAAAACACTTGTGCATTCTAATGATACATAATATATGTGTATACTAGTGATGCAAAATGCATTCACATTATTTGTCATGTTAAAAATGTGTTTCTCTATATCCAATACATAATCAAACACACCTAATGAATAATCTACATTAGATGCACAATAAATAAAAATAGTGATATTGATCTTCCATCCAATGCATAAAATAAGTGTGGATCATGCAAAATATAGGGATATCGGTAGAGGTTGCTCAAAAATTAAAACTATAAATTCTATTGTGTTTGGGGTGTTTATATTATAGTTGTAGGGGCGCATAACAACAAATGAACATTATTATTGATTCATGTAGCATTAGACAGGTACTTCCACATTGGCAAGTCTCTACCTTGTGGAAGTCATTAAAAGCCTTCTAAGTGCGAGACTTTACTTTAGTTAATGTAGTTATTGAAGTAAATTGGTTTCATTAGTGAGTTGAGTTTTATATAAGGAAAATGCTAAAAGTAAGTTGCATGTAAATAATAGTCATTGATCGCAAGTGAAGTGACAAGTAATCTCATTTGTCAATAACTTAAGAGATTAGGGTTAGTTTACTCAATCTTATAAAAGCAAGACTAGGGTAAAGGAGAAGACAATTTGTGGTGGGATACCAAGGTTGGAGTTTGGTGAGAGACAAAGGTGGGACTTTAACACATAGAAGAAAAGAAGGAATTTTTCAATTGTGGAATCAGTTTAGAGTGTTGAAGCAAAGGATAAACTTTTTCTTATGCAAGAGTGAGGAGATCTCACTGATTGGGTGAAGATATTTTGTCCAAGTGTTGATGCAGAGAGGGTTGGATCATGAACGACTATGATTCAATATCTTGGATAGGTGGAGAGGGAACTCCATCTAGAGATAATACAGGTCAAGGATAAGAGAGAGCATAGGTAGCCGCAGGTGGGTTTTAGTTGACAGAATCCAGAGGAATGTGTAGCACCTTACGAAAATTGTCATATAATATTTTCTTACCATTATGCGTGCACCATGGCAGACATGAACATATATGGAGGTGTGAGAAAGGCAAGGTTCATACATCTAGAAAATCGTTTCAAGTCTGGGTTGTAAGATAAAGAAGACTTTGCCAAGTTTGTCTGTAGTTATATTTCTCTCAGTGGGCCATTATCCCTATTACAAGAGCCCTGATTTCACCTTAATAAAAGAATCTAAGTATTGTTTTTCCCTCTATTAATTTTCGAGGGGTTTCTACCCAAAAATATCGATGTGTTACAGTATAAGATATTTTTGGTTCCCTTGTCTATGCTTCTTTTGCATGTTTAGTTGACTAATTATATGTGTTTTAATTCAATAAGTAATTTATTAGGAATTAATTGTAAGGTGTTGGCTTGAGGGGTGAAAATCAACATGGTATCAGAGAAGGTTTCTCTGATAAGAAGCCATATCTAAGATCCATACTAGTTGGAGGTATATCTATCAAATTTGGAAGGAGATATTTTCGTATCTATAACGAACACGCAAAAATTGAAGGACAAATTTCATGGAAACAACAATACTGATGTTGAACTATGTTTTTGCAATTTTACAAAGTTGTACGTGGGTCATAAAAGTAACATACACATACATACAATGGCCCCTTTTTATACAGGAATGTGTATGTGGGGTGTATTAAGCACATGAATGTACATACATGGGCATCAATAAGGGAAGACACATACATATGTAGGATGCAGTGGTGACAAGTGTAGGAAATCTTGTACAAGATAGTATAGGGGGAGTTTCAACAGAGGGTTATCATATATGATCTTGGAGATGGTAAATTGATTGTGATTTGAGGAATTTTTGGATGGGGTTTCCATCTATAGTCCTTGGAGGGAGAGAATCATGTTGGTGTTGATGGAGTACAAGATCTTGAAATTTTCTAATACTCAGATAAGTCCTCCAATAGATGTAGTATAACTAGTCATCCATAATCAGAAGGATCTGAAATCCAGGTGCATCATTATAGATGGAGTGAAGGATTATTTGATCGATTATTTGTTATGAAAGAAAATGTCTAAGGATATGTGGGAGGTTGTGAAGGGTTTACTTCATAGAAATATTGAGAACCAAAAAATGGTGCTAAGAGAGAAGCTTAAATATACAAAGATTACAGGATCATATATGGTGACAAGTTATCTCACCTTGATTCACCAGGTTCAAGATGAGCTAGATGCAGTTGGGGAGATGATGGTTGATTCATATTTGCTAAGGATGGTGTAAAAAGGACTCACGAAGGATTGGAAACCATTCATCAAAGGAATCATGGAACAAGAAACACTCCATGATTGGTCACGGTTGTGGGATGACATTATTTAGGAAGAGCTTTTATATGAAGATCTGAATGGAGGTTGGCACAAGAATGATGAGAATCTTTCTCTTTCCAGTCAGGAAAGCAATGGTAAGTTCAAGAAGATTTCCAGTAGAGAGTATACCTATTAAGACAACAAGAATAAGGACATGAGAGAAGTCAACTTCTTTGCATGTCACAAGTTTGGGTATTATGCAGATCAATGTCTTATTAGGAAGAAGGGTGATAAAAAAACACAACCAGAGGTAGTTGCGTCACCAAAGAATCAAATGGATGAGTTTTGAAAGAAATTTGAAAGACAAAGTTCTTACTTGTTTCCCAAAATTATATGGGAACCATATAAGTTGGTGAATGGTTAATAGATAGTGTAGCTACATGTCATATGACAAGATCATGAGAGGTGTTTGAAATATTCACCGAGTTTGACTCATATATGTATATGGAAATTGGTATGAGGACCAAGCATACAGTGAAGGGATCTAGAACAATGTCATTCTGAATGGATTCAACAGTTTTGTTAAGAAGTACAGACATGCTATGGGTGCTAGAACTCAAGACGAGTTTTTTTATCAGTGTCAATGATTGAGAAGAAGGGATTTGACATAGCATTCTAGGAAGGAAAGATTCTTATCAAGCCTAGATGGTATAGCTTAGATGCAATAGTTGTTTTAGGAGTTAGAGAGAGAAACTCGTATAGGCTAAATGGATGGCCTATGTGAGCAATGGCAAGCAACATAATGATATAGAAAAAGGAGAGGTAGCTCTGAAGGTTCATATGCTTAGAGGGATTCAACCTTCAGGTTCATGTGGGAAGGAGCATCCTTCCAAGTCTGTCAAGGAGGAGTCATGGTATAAGATGACCATGCAGGATGCTTAGAAGTAGGAGGCTTCTAGGATCATAATCAGAGGGAAGTCTTTGAAGACAGGTCTGAGTGAGATGGAAGGGATATATTATGTTTCAAATGGAGTAGTGAATAAGGTTGATTACAGAGAAACCATGGAAACATATCTAGTAGTGAATATAGATCCAAGTCCAGGTAAGAGAAGTACCTTCCTGACTAAGAGGGTGTGGTGATACATATAGCATTAGATAGGTAGTTCCACATTGTATGTGTCTAGCATGTGGAAGTTGTCGAAATCCTTCTATGTGTGAGACTATACTTTAGTTAATGTAATTATTGAAGTAAATTTCTTTTATTAGTTAGTTGATTTTTATTTCAGGAAAATTCTAAAAGGAAGTAGTAGGTAAGTAACATCCATTTATCTCAAGTGAGGTAAGAAGTAATCTCAACTGACAATCACTTTGGATATTAGGTTGATGTTACTCAATCTTATAAAATCAAGACTAGGGTAAAGGAGAAGGAACTTTTTTGTGAGATACCAAGGTCAAACTTTGGTGAGAGAACAAATTGGGCATTTAACAAAGAGAAGAAAAGAAGGAATTTTTCTAGTGTGGAGTCATTTGAGAGTGTAGAAGTGAAGGAATTTTTCTTACACAAGAGTGAGGAGATATCACTGATTGGGTGAAGATATTTCTTCCAATTTATTTTGTAGAGAGGGTTGGATCATGAAGGAATGTGATTCATTATATTGTATAGGTGGAGAAAGAATTCCACCTAGAAAGCATACAAGTCAAGGAGAAGAGAGAGAAGAGGTGGTGCACACGCGCCCTTGCACGTATGCTCTCGCCAAGACCTTCCTTTAGCTAGGCCCGAAGAGTTGAATTTACTCTTCAACCCCCTGTCGGGAGTTCTCAATACCCACAGACTTTCTTTGTGATCTCCCTTCTTCAAATCGAGAAATCGGACCTCGTGATATCGCAAGTCCTAAGATCACAGGATCGGGTCTCACCAATCCCCGAATCCCGATGATCACTTATCCACGACTTGCTTACCCCTGATCGGGAATTTACCCGTCGGGAAATCGGTACACACGAGGTCACAAATCCCTCACCTCGTGGATTCTCGATTCCCGATATGGCGCTTAACTTAGCTCCTCAGCCCTCTTTATCTAAATCCTTTCGAAGGTGACCGTTATCCATGAGATTAGGGTCTTTTTTTTTCCTATCGAAACTTCGGAGTTCGCGAGTTTGCAATGTGAAGAACTCGCGCCTTTGGGATCTCCAATCCCTGACTTCCGATGCCACCTGTCCTCATCTCTGACACTTTGGCCCATGCCCAAACGATGATCGGGAATTCGCGTTTCCTGCTGCGCGATGTTGCAGACCCTTCCAAATCCCGATCTCCGATATGGGTTGACACCTGTCGACTCCAAATGTTATAGCTGTGGGACCCCTCGCAGTTTGGAGTTTCGCGACTCCTCCATGATTTTCTCGACACCAAAATCTCTGAAGTGCCGAACCCCGATGCACACACGGGAGCTCTCCTCCACGTCACCCCTCCTTGTCACGCTGTCGGTTATAGCGTGATCGCAATTTCAATTGTAGTATTTCCTTTGCATGGGAAAATCCTGAATATCGAAACCCCGACTCTCCAGATTTCTGACATGTACCCAGTCCGGGATCTACGGCTATGGTCCCTTCGGAAAGTCGCGAGTCGCGATTTCTTCCTATGAGAATTCTATGAATCTAGAGACTCCGATTCTCCAATGAGTCGAGTTCCGGTGAGCTCCGACTCCTTCCCTGCACACTAAATCTTAAACCCTGAGCAACCTCCCCAGATCTGATGGCTGTCAGGACTTCGCTAATCTTCCCTGCGAACCCTGGCCATTGACTCCTCCTCCTCGAGGATTTCTTCAGAAAACTAATTGTCCTCCTCAGCACTTGCCTCCAACTCCTGAGCTTGTACTTCCTTCTCAGACCTTCCTCGACCCAAACCCCTTGGGCTCTTTTTCAACAATACCATGAAGGAACTATCCCTCTTGAGCTTGCGCGCCCTGCTTACGCTCAACCTTCAATGCTTTACAAGTGTTGAATCTTTTAGACTCTGCGCCCTCTCTCCAGTAGCAGTCGTCTAACTCCATTGCTCAGACTAACAACTAAGATCTCTAATTCTGCCTGCACACTCTTTGCACGGCTTCAAAAACCCCTGCAACTTCTGTGGGAATGGGAATAAGTGTTAAACTATCGAGCTCTCATCAACGCACTCCTTGCGGATGAATTCAACTGCACTCTATGAAGGAATCTCTTGGCTCAGATAGAGAAACAATTGAAACTCATTCTCTTCCTTCTCAGACTTCAGTTTCAAACCTGAAATCTTATGCACAGCATATACAAAACAAATGCATAATCAGAAACAAACATTCATAAGCACATGAACAATACACACAGAGAAACAACACCAGCCACGAGTTTGAATCAGAATTTCATTCTATTAACTCAAATCTGTACATGGGTGTTCTTCACAAAGTTCTCTGCTTGCTCCTCTCTTCTGAATGTTGTTGAATTATGTTACAATGATACAAAGGAGGGTGTCTATATCCGTTTTCCCTCTCGAACTCTAAACTGTCTAATCTGGAAATAAAAAATCCTATCTACCTGCATTACATCTATTAAATGCCTCCTATCTACTTCAGACAAGAGCGTAAGGCTCGAGGTATGATACAATACAACAGGCACTCCTTCATATATGTTTCATTGAAGGATAAGGCGCTTCATCTTTTATGAAATTTCAAAAAAGTTATCAATCTTATATGTCATGTGTTTAAAAACACATGCGTTGGCTCCACGCTTGTTTTGGTAGTAGCGATGCTCCTACATCATACTCCTTAGCTTGAATACTTTCATGGGCTCCTATCCATAAGCTCCTACATGGTCTATCCATGCTTCTGAATCACCGCTTCAGTCTCCCAACTGGCATCCTCCACTGGATGATTCTTTCATTTGACCAGATATTCAAAATATTGCTTCCTCCTGGTCTTCTTGCTCACTCTTTTGTCAAGTATCCGCTCCATCTATGGCCTTTCTGCAATCGGCATCTGCTTCTGCCACTGAATTTCTGGCTGCTCATCACTCCCAGCTCCTGCTTCCTCAGCCTTATAGGGATATAAGTCTGAGACATTGAATGTCAAAGATATTCCGATCTCTCCTGGCAATTCAATCTCATAATCATTTTCTCCCAACTTCTTCAGGACTCTGCATGGCCCAAATTTCTTCATTTTGAGCTTTTTGTGTGTTCCCCTTGGGAACCTTTCCTTCCTCAGATGTGCCAGAACTAGATCCCCAACCTCAAATTGAAGTTGTCTCTGATGTTGATCCGCTCTGCGTTTATATTCCTGGTTCATCTCCATCAATCGCTACTTCACTTTGTTGTGAAGTTCTTCCATCGCCTCTGCGAATTATTCAGCACTCGCACTCTTTGTCATTATCTTCTCTGAATCTCTCATCTCAGATACTCCTCTTGGCTGTCTGCCATATACAATCTCAAATGGACTTTTCCCTGTACTTCGATTCACCGAATCATTGTAGGCAAATTCTGCCTGTGGCAACACTTTTTCCCAGCTGTTGTGGTGGTCTGTCACTAGGCTTCTGAGTAAGTCTCCCAGACTTCTATTTACAACCTCTGTTTGCCCATCCGTCTAAGGATGATAGGCTAAACTAAACATCAAGTTAGTTCCCATCTTCTTCCAGAGTGTCCTCTAGAAATGTCCAATGAACTTTGTATCCCTGTTTGATACAATGCTTCTGGGTAAGCCATGAAGTCTAACAATCTCCTTGAAAAATAAATTTGCGATGTGAGTCGCATCGCCGGTCTTCTGACACGAAATAAAATGTGCCATCTTTGAAAACCTGTCAACCACCACAAAGATTGAATCGTGTCCTCTTTGCATCCTCGACAGTCCTAATACGAAATCCATGTTGATCGCCTCCCATGGCCTTTCTGGTATGGGTAATGGTTGGTAAAGACCTATGTTCTGCTTTATGCCCTTAGAATGTTGGCAAACTCTGCACCTGTCAACAAAATTCTTGACATTTGTTCGGATCTTTGGCCAGAAGTATGCTTCGCTCAACTTTGCGAATGTCTTATCATGGCCAAAATGCCCCGCTAATCTGCCGCTGTGCTTCTCCTTTAGCAAGTTCTCCTTCATGGAGCAATTTGGAATGCATAACTGGTTTCCTCTGAACAACAGTCCATTCTGAATCATGTAATCCATCCATGAGCTTCTGTCTCTGAGAACTGGATTCTCAACTGCCTCGTATGCCTCTGCAAAATCTGCATCACCTACATACATGTCTTCCAGGTTTTCAAAACCCAATGTCTTGACTCGGAATTCCTGCAACAACAAACACTTCCTGCTCAAAGCATCAGCCACTTTGTTAGCAGTCCCTGAAATGTGTTTAATTACAAATGTAAAATTATGCATATACTCTACCCATTTTGCATGTTTTTGGTTCAGCTTCTCCTGCTAAGTTACAAACTATAATACATGATTATCACTATACAATACAAATTCCTTTGGAATCGAGTAATGCCTCCACTTCTTTAACGCCTATATAATGGCATAAAATTCCTTATCATACGTGGAGTATTTCACCTTTGCCTCATCCAGCTTCTCGCTGAAATAAGCAATCGGTCTGTCCTCCTGGCTCAAGACCGCTCCTATGGCAAAGCCACTTGCATCACACTTTACCTGAAAAACTTTCTGAAAATATGGCAACACCAACACTGGTTGTTCGGTGATTTTTTGCTTCAACAGATTGAAGCTCTTCTCTGCCTCTTCAGTCCAATGAAAAGACTTATGTCTCTTCTTGACTGTGTCCATCATTTCTATGCTAATCCCACTAAAATTCATAATGAACTTTCGGTAGAAACTAGCCAAACCATGGAAACTCCTCACCTCAAAAATATTTCTTGGTGATGGCCAATTCTTTATTACAGCCACTTTACTTGGATCCATATTCAATTCATTTTCCGATATGACAAACCCCAAGTAAATCAGTTCTGTCTTCATCAATGAAGATTTCCTCACATTGGTCAACAACTTCTCTTGTTGTAGCTTTCTCATTAATGCAGCTAAATGCTTCAGATGCTCTTCTTTTGTTTTGCTGAAAATCAATATGTCATCTAGATAAACAATGGAAAACTTACCTATGAATTCCTTCAGCACTTCGTTCATTAGTCTCATGAATGTACTTGGCGCATTCGTCAAACCAAATGGCATGACTAGCCATTCGTATAACCCTTCATTGGTCTTGAAGGCTGTCTTCCACTCATCACCTTCCCTCATGCGAATTTGATGGTATCCGCTTTTCAAATCGACCTTTGAAAAAAAATTGGCTCCACTTAAACAGTCCATCAAGTCATCCATTCTTGGCAATGGAAACCTATACCTGATGGTGATCTTGTTAATGGCTCTGGAATCTGTACACATTCTCCAGCCTCCGTCTTTCTTTGGGTTGAGTACCGTTGGAACGACACACGGACTCAAACTTTCCCTGACTAGTCCCTTGTCCAATAACTCCTAGACC
The DNA here is from genome assembly GCA_009831015.1 of Picea engelmannii. Classification (NCBI taxonomy): domain Eukaryota; kingdom Viridiplantae; phylum Streptophyta; class Pinopsida; order Pinales; family Pinaceae; genus Picea; species Picea engelmannii. Next base: position 97,219 of record ML780089.1, read on the forward strand.
TGTTTCTTAACCTCTTCGTTCTCCTGAGGCGTCAACCTGTACGCGGACTTATTTGGTAAAATTGATCCCGGTACAAGGTCTATGTGGTGACTTATGCTCCTCATTGGCGGCAACGAATGAGGTAATTCGTCCACCACTATATCAGCGAACTCTTCCAACAGTTCCTGAATTTCCTCCAGTAATTTGTCCACTCTTGTGCTAGTCAAAATGATTCTAGGTTTTTTGACCACAAAGAATTGTGGATCCTCCTTCTTCTTTACTTCTGCCAGAAGTTCCTTCCCACTCATGAGAAGTATCTTGTTGTTCACTTCCGATTTCACCTCCTTATCTTTTATTGCAAGTAACATATGTCTTCTCCCATTCTTCTCTAAAGTGTACGTATTCATTTTCCCATCATGAATTAGGTTTCTATCATATTGCCATGGTCTTCCTAGAAATAAATGACATACATCCATAGGAATAACATCACAGAGAATTTTATCATTATATCCTCCGATTTTAATGTCCACTAAGCATTGTTTAGTGACACTCACCTGATGTCCCTTCTGTAGCCATGAGACTTTATATGGACTCAGGTGATTAGTCGTTTCCAGCTCTAATTTCTCCACCATCTCGATTGAAACGAGATTATCGGTGCTTCCGCTGTCCACAATGACTTTGCATTTCCTGTCTTTGGTCTTGCATGTGGTTCTAAAAAGTATGCTTCTCTGAGCTATGTCCTCCACCTCCTTCTCGGGTGTAACGAGAACTTTACGCATCATTAATGACCTTCCGTCTTCTGCGTCTTCTGTTTCAGCAGCTCGCCTTTGTGCCTCGATGATATGAGCTTCTCCTCCATCTTTCCTCCTGTCTGGACAATCAACTGCCTTATGCCCATTCTTTCCACATGTGTAGCATGTGATGATTCCTCCTCTGCCTCTTCCTCTACCTCTGGTACGAGGAAAAGTATTAACATCGACATATCCTCCGCTCTATTCTGCCTGCTGCATTCGTTGTTCAGCGTGCTGGCCTCACTGAGAACTTCCACCTCTTTCCATTCTGGTCTGAGGCTTCTTCCAGTCATCCTTATATTTTTGGAACCTATCTTGGGCAACTGATTTTCCTCTTGGTTGGCTCTTGCCTCTGCCTCACTGTGCTAGCTTCCGGCTTAGCTTCTCTTCTACCTTCAATGCCATCTGATACGCATCCTCAACCATTCTGATGGTTGTCATACTCATCTCATCCTGGATATCATATCTTAAGCCATTCATGTACCTGACAAATTTTTCATCATCGCTCTCCCGATGACCTGCTCGGATACTGAGCTTGTAAAATTCTTCGGTATACTCCTTCACCGACATCAACTTATGTCTCAGGTTCTGCATCCTCCTAAACAGTGTGATCTGATAGTCTCGTGGGATGAATTTTGCCTTCATCTTCGCAATCATTCGATCCCATCTTTTGATCGTTTGCTTCCCTTTGGAATGTCTATTTGCCTGAAGCTTGTCCCACCATAACGCTGCGTGTCCCTTTAGTTTCGTGACAGCATGCCTTACCTTTTTATCCTCTTCGATATCCTCGTAATCGAAGTAGGTATCAAGAGCTCTAATCCAATCCAACAGCTCTTTTGCATCCATACTTCCTTCATAAGTTGGAATGTCCATTTTTGTCTTTGAACCCATCCGAGCGATAGCCTTAATTAACCGCTCATTGGCTGCATCTTCAGCTGCAACTTCTCCTTGTTGTTCAGCTTTAGCTTCACCTTCAGAGTCACTTAGATCTCCAACATCTATTGTGCGTCTCTGCGCTACTTCCATATCTTCCAATCTCACCCTGAGATCTCGTATCTGCCTCTCCATATTAGGATTCCCTGTCGGCCTACCTCTTCTTCGCACAACCCTGTCCTCGGGATCAGGCGATTGCCTTTCTCTTCTGGGCGGCATGGTGAAATTCCCTCTCTTCTCTCTGTCACAGAAAACAAAAAGTCCCTGCTGTGATACCACTTGGTGCACACGCGCCCTTGCACATCTACTCTCACCAGGACCTTCCTTTAGCTAGGCCCGAAGAGTTGAATTTACTCTTCAACCCCCTGTCGGGAGTTCTCAATACCCACAGACTTTCTTTGTGATCTCCCTTCTTCAAATCGAGAAATCGGACCTCGCGATATCGCGAGTCCTGAGCTCATGGGATCGGGTCTCACCAATCCTCGAATCCCGATGATCACTTATCCATGGCTTGCTTACCCCTGATCGGGAATTTACCCATCGGGAAATCGGTACACACGAGGTCACAAATCCCTCACCTTGCGGATTCCCGATTCTCGATATGGCGCTTAGCTTAGCTCCTCAGCCCTCTTTATCTAACTCCTTTCGTAGGTGACTGTTATCCACGAGATTAGGGTCTTTTTTTTTCCTATCGGAAATTCGGAGTTCGCGAGTTTGCAATGCGAAGAACTCGTGCCTTTGGGATCTCCGATCCCCGACTTCCGATGCCACCTGTCCTCAGCTCTGACACCTGTGGCCCATACCCAAACGATGATCGGGAATTCGCGTTTCCTGCTGCGCGATGTTGCAGACCCTTCCAAATCTTGATCTCCGATATGGGTTGACACCTGTTGACTCCAAATGCTATAGCTGTGGGACCCCTCGTAGTTCGGAGTTTTGCAACTCCTCTGTGATTTTCTCGACACCAAAATCTCCAAAGTGTCGAACCCCGATGCACACGCGGGTGCTCTCCTCCACGTCACCCATCCTTGTCACGTTGTCGGTTATTGCATGATCGCGATTTCAATTGTAGTCTTTCCTTTGCATGGAAAAATCCCGAATATCGAAACCCTGACTCTTCATATTTCTGACACGTACCCAGTCCGGGATCTACGGCTATGGTTCCTTCGAAAAGTCGCGAGTCGCAATTTCTTCCTATGAGAATTATATGACTCTGGAGACTCTGATTCTCCGATGAGTTAAGTTCCGATGAGCTCCGACTCCTTCCCTGCACACTAAAGCTTAAACCCTGTGCAACTTCCCCAGATCTGATGGCTGTCGGGACTTCACTAATCTTCCCTGCGAACCCTGACCGTCGACTCCTCCTCGAGGATTTCTTCAGAAAAACTAACTGTCCTCCTCAACACTTGCCTCCAACTCCTGAGCTTGTACTTCCTTCTCAGACCTTCCTCGACCCAAACCCCTTGGGATCTTTTTCAACAATACCACGAAGGAACTATCCCTCTTGAGCTTGCGCTCAGCCTTCAATGCTTTCCAGGTGTTGAATCTTTCAGACTCTGCGCCCTATCTGCAGTAGCAGTCGTCTAACTCCGTTGCTCAGACTAACAACTGAGATCTCTAATTCTGCCTGCACACTCTTTGCACGGCTTCAACAACCCCTGCAACTTTTGTGGGAATGAGAATAAGTGTTAAACTATCGATCTCTCATCAGCGCACTCCTTGCGGATGAATTCAACTGCACTCTATGCAGGAATCTCTTGGCTCAGATAGAGAAACAATTGAAACTCATTCTCTTCCTTCTCAGACTTCAGTTTCAAACTCGAAATCTTATGCACAACATATACAAAACAAATGCATAATCAGAAACAAACATTCATAAGCACATGAACAATACACACAGAGAAAGAACACAAGCCATGAGTTTGAATCAAAATTTCATTCTATTAACTCAAATTTGTACATGGGTGTTCTTCACAAAGTTCTCTGCTTTCTCCTCTCTTCTGAATGTTGCTGAATTATGTTACAATGATACAAAGTAGGGTGTCTATATCCGTTTTCCCTCTTGAACTCTAAACTGTCTAATCTGGAAATAAAAAATCCTATCTACCTGCATTACATCTATTAAATGCCTCCTATCTACTTCAGACAAGAGCGTAAGGCTCGAGGTCTGATACAATACAACAGGTGCTCCTTCATAAATGTTTCATTGAAGGATAAGGCACTTCATCTTTTATGAAATTTCAAAAAAGTTATCAAGATTATATGTCATGTGTTTAAAAACACATGCGTTGTCTCCACGCTTGTTTTGGTAGTAGCGATGCTCCTGCATCGAGAGGCAACCATAGGTGGGTTTCAGTTGACATAAGCCAGAGGAAAGGTAGCGCTATACAATATTTTTGTACATGTAAGATGGCTCCAGTGGAGACAAGATTGTATATGCGAGCGTGGCAAATGAAAGGTGTGTTAGCACTCTGTAATTTTCCCAAGGCTGTGGAGGTAGTCACAGAGGCAACATCAAAACCGCTTCGAGTCAGGGATCTAGCCCTCCAAGACTCAGAGATGGATCTCTCTGTCAAATTTAGATTTGTTTGAAATAGGATATTAGGCTAGTTATGCAGAACAAGGTTTGTTTTTTATTTGAGGTGTTTGGCTGAATGATTTCTTTAGAATCCCATTGGGTTATGGGGTCTGTGTCAAAACTTAAGGTCAGATAAACAACTTTTAAAGGGCTTCTTCACAGGGCAATATAGCCAAGATATTGGATCAATTAAGATAAAATGTGATGGAAAGATAGAACAGGTGAGAGGTTCATTTAAGTAAAGAAGCATTCAAGAATTTCTTTAACTCAAAATCAGAAGAATGACATGCAGACTGATAAAAGGCTAGATACAGATTACCCGAGGTAAATTTTGTTCTTTAACTTCCTTTTAACAGTTGGAATTAGAAAACAAGGTGACAACAGAGTAAGAAAACATTAACATAGCAATAAAAACATCACCAATGTCCAAACGCAAGAATCCTTTGCACCAATTCCTTTGTATTACTGGTGGATCTAAACAATTACAGAGAACATCCTTTGTGGGTGCAATGATCAACCCCTTTTACATTAAAATCATCTCAATAAATAGGAGAGATCCCCCAACAAGTTGTGTAAGTTGGATTTAACCGCCTCGACCAAGATTAGCATAAAATCCCCAAAAATCTGGAACTGCAAATTTGGCCGAATTTCCTGAAAATTGGGGTACGCTTAGTCATTTATTTCTCCCAATAAGTGAAACCTATGAAAACACCGAAGGAGGTTATTGTATATTATATTTTTTGGAGAAAAAACCTCCTTCAGTTTCTCAAATTTCATCTCCACCTCTCTGAAATAGCTCCTGCAAAATTGGGACTGTAACAAGAAAAACTAGAAATCCGAAAAATGAGGCTGAGAGACAGCTTCGATTCTCCCAAATGGTGGCACCTTTGCAAAATATGGGAGAGGTTTTTGTTCCTCAACCCGTGATGAACAAATTCTCTTTCGGTTTTTAAAATGTCATCTTATTTTTCCAATAATTTGCTTCGCAAGATGAGGTGTCAAAAAATGGAAAAACAACGGTTTTGTTAAAATGGGGGAGGGCGATTTTGGAGAGGTAAGTGGTATTCCAGACCCCCCCTGAGGTGGTAAGTGGTATTGGGAGGGGGGTGTCTTAAATCACCTAGAGGTGACAAGTGTCCCTCCCAATACCACTATTACATACACCCCCCCCCCCCTCCATTAAAGTTCGAAAAGCACAGGGGGGTCAGGAATTTTTTATGTCCGTGGATTTGTTTTATTTGGAGATAAGTGCATAAGGTGCACTCTATGTTTTTAATTTATTTGTTTTTTGATTTTTTGTTTTATTTATTAAATTTTAATTTGTTTTAATGTTTTGTTTTTTTATATATTTTTGTATTTACGTTTTATTTTGTTTTTGTATTTACTTTTTGTTTTATTTTGTTTTTGTTTATTAGTTTTCGTTTTAATGCATGTTTTTATTATATTGTATTTTGTTTGTTTTTGCAATTTGTTTTATTTAATATATATATTAACTTATATGTTTATTATTTTATAAGTTTTATTGTTAATATTATTATATTTTTTTAATTATTATTTTTTATTAATTTTTATTCTAACAAACTAACCTAATTATTAACAACTAACTTAATTATTAATTGATTAATTGATTATTAACTAGTCTAGCATATTTTAATTAATCTAAAATTATTAATTAATCTAATTGACTTATTTTATTGCTAACATTATTAAATTATTGTTCTTTTTAGCCTAAGTTTGTTTATTCATGGAGGGGAGGTGGGCGAGAAGTAGCCAACGAGACAAATGGGAAAAGGGAGTGAGTGGCACAATAGTGGATGAAGGATGCAGCAGGGTGATGGAGGATTGGGCGAAATGGATGGAGGGGAAAAAGGAAACAACCGAGAGACCAGCAAGACATATGTCTTCATCACGGGGGCAATGCCAAATCAACAGTCGAAGAATCGAGTTACCTGTAATTATAGGACCCCAACAAGGTGCATACACATCAATAAGCATGCTAAATCTAGGTCGTACGACCAAGAGGACATTTCCTGTTTTTTTTGTAGTTGTATTTCTCTTAGTGATCCATTATCCCTATTACAGAACCCTAACTTGACCTTAATAAAATCATTTAAGTACAGGTTTTCCCTCTCGTATTTTTCCAAGAGTCTCTACTCGAAAATATGGATGTCTTGTGTGCGATATTTTTGGTTTCCTTGTTTATGCTTCCATGACATGTTTAGTTGATTACTTAACTATTATTTAATTCTATACGTGATTTATTTGTAATTAAGTCCAAAGTATTGGGTTGAGGGGTGAAAAATGACAATTATCATAGCACTAGAGTGCCTAAGATATATCTATATAATTATGTTTTCATAATGAATGAAGGGAAATACATATAAAAGATACCATGGTGTTGTCTTAGGCACTTTGTAGACTTGACCTACAAATGTTTATAAAAGAGAAATTCAACATGTTAACACATTTGATGTTGTCAAATGTGAACAAAAATATGGCTAGTAGCATTAGAACCACCTCTATGACAATAAATAGTATGATGACTATTGACTTAGTTGGAGGTTTTGTACCTATGCCATTGAAATATGTAGTACTAGTCAACAAGGAAATGTCAATTGGATAGTATGATACTTAATAGTAATGTTAGTGTTGAGATGGACAAATTGGTTGAGGTCATTGGAAACCTACTTCAAAAAACAAGGATACATTGATATGCAAAGAAAAAAAATGGCAACCTAACATTCTTGATGGGATTTGAAAATGACATTAGCAATAATGACATAATTTGGAAATGGAAAATTTAGTGTTTATATGGATGAGTTTTAGTATCTTAAGTCATAATTAATGGTTATTGGGTTGTCTTGATCAGAGGACGTCGCCTCCCAAGTGGGGAAGAAATATAACACAATGAACTAATAAAATTGAGAGAATAGTAGTACAATTCCATAAGAGTACATATAAATAAAATTCCAAAATGGAAGCAATGAGTATATACCTTAACATAGTATGGAACTACACCTATAGGATAGTTAACCTATTTAAGAATATTTAAGAAATGAAGGAAAAATCTTAATTTCGACCCCATTGCTAGCAATATATACATCTTAAGATATATATATATATATATATATACTATAAACTATTTTAGTCCTCGTAATAAGAATATTAATAGGCATATACTTAAGATGATTGACTGGAATTTTCCCAAATGAGTGTAAAAAATCAACAAAAAAATTAGTAGCCTATGGAAGATTTTAGATTTAGGGTATAATTATGCTGAAATAACTTAACACTCTTGAGGTATCCCATGCATGAATAACCTAGTGGAAAATAGTTTTTGAATCACATAATTATTTCCAGATAGGAACATGATAAGAATCACTATAAGGTCTAAATAAAGATGACATCCATCGAGAATAAAATTTTCTTAGTTAACGAATTAAGTTAAATGATTGGGAAAAGGATGTGTCCATTTTAAGGAATTTACAAGGTATGGTGGAATTATATTAAAAAAATAATAAAACAATGAGTACCTGTAAGATGGAAATAAGGAAAACCAATTAGAAATTATGAAAATTCCACAAGAAGAAGGCAGTAAACAACTTACCATAAAGGCAGTACTCTCCTAGTCAGTCAAATATTAGTGATAACAAAAATATGGAGATTTTAGGATTAGAGAAGTTATTTAAATCTCATATGATTCTCTTGAGGGGTATACCTAATGTATAACAATGAATTGACTAGATGAACTATGGAAAACTAGAGCATAGTGTTGTAAAAAGAGTGGCCATCCATAGTGTTTATATAAGGTAGCTTACTGAAGCTAGTAATTACACTGAGAATGAGGTTTTCATGCATGTGAATGATTGTTGTTGAGGAAATTACTAAAGTAGAATTCATAAATGTTGTGTGAGCACTCCTCTTGCAGCTAGATTTCCTAAATCCCTAGTAGAGATATTTCTATATGATTTTTGTTTCAACCCTAGAGGGGATGGAGATTGTCTGAGGGATTGCAGTTTAGAGAAGGAAATATCATCCCTTGGGTTGTGAAAATTGTTGGGGAATATATTTGGATGGTTGGAATTAATATAGGAGTCACATCACTATGTTTTAATGTGTTTGGAGCTATAAGAGTGGACTGTAGACACCCATATGGGCTTGTATTTCCTTATGGAATCGTAGCCCCATGTTGAGGGTGACTTGATGCTGAGAGAACTGGAGCAGAAGAGTCTATGATGGGGTGGAAATTCCTTCATATACAACCAATTGTGTAAAACATTTTTAAAAGATAAGTGTTTTGATTAATCGGTCATTTAAAGTTTTAATGTTATGATTGAATATTGAATTTAGTCTATATTATATATGTATGAATGTTGTTGTGTGTGTTTAATTTATTTTTTGTGTGATTAGGTTGGTTGCATTCATGAGTTTGATTATTAATGATAATCACATGAGCTTGTTTTTCATGTTGTAATACATTCTAAGGAAAAATTATGTAAGGATAGTAAAGGGATGTCTCATCCAAGTGGGAAGCTCTCTTAAGGATATTGATGAGCAGATTCAGAAACACGAATGATGAATAAGTATGATTGGTAAGGTTCATACAAATGACCTATATAATTTAAAAGTTTCATGTTAGGAAAATGTAAACTAGAACACTTGTAATTGGCAAGGAATGACAAGTGGTCGACTAGAAAAATATTTAAATTGTTAAATGATCAAATTATAACAATTGTATACTTCTTGGTTTCTAGATATTCAAAGACAAAGGAAATAGACTATGCATCATGATTTTCCTTATCTATTTGATTAATTGATTCTATGATTCAGAATGGACTGACTAGGTTAACTTAGACACTTGCATATCCGAGATGGGGATTTTTGGATGAGCATTTCTTTGTAATCCTGACGAGTGTTGATTGAGATAAATATATATGTCGATGTGAGCATTTTACATATCATCTATGGTTACTAGTGTTAAGCTAAGAACCCTGTGGTATTTAAATATGCTATGATGTTATGTTAATTTGTGGTTCCATTTATTATGTTGATGTAATATATCTTTGATAAAGATATGTTTAGTTATAATATTATGATAGTATGTCATGATGTGATGGTATGTGGTACTTACATGCCTTTTTATGATGAGATACTTGATGATGACATGTGTGAAACATGTGGTGTCTTACTATTAAATATGTCATAATGAAAATAATGTTCATCTCTCATGATGACATGCAAGAATTAACATATCTATTATTTTCTATGAGATGATGAAATTATTATAATTGATTAATCTATTGCATGTTGTGAGGTGGTGATTGATAGGAAATCCACGAGTTGGTCGATAGGGATGGTTTATTTAATGATATTGTGGGATCCCATACCTAAAAAGGAGAATATATTCAAATTAACACTTTATGGGATGGGGACAAAAGTAATCAACCAACCTATGCCAAAGGTTCTTTTTCCTTTTATAATTCTTGATAGACTTGGAACAATCTTGAGATTACCAGAGTGCCCGATATTGGAGTTGTGATGTCGAAGTATCAAAGAAGGGATGTAGTCTTTATATATAGTGGTGTTGTGGGATTGGAATTTGATGCTTGGGGCTTGTACCTTGTAATTGTGGATGGATTTTAGAACATCCTTTAGATATTCCTAGTGTATGTGAGTATCGATCTAGATGACTGGTGTACATGAGTATTGATCCATATGATTGGTGTACGTGAGTATTGATCCAGATAAGTGGTGTATGAAAGTATTGATGGAGATCACTAGTGTACATGAGTATTGATCCAAATGCATGCTTGGGAAGATGAAGCCTTGAACCTTGGGGTTCCAGATAGACCGAGAGGCTTTAAGCCCATTTCCAAAAGAAGAGAAGAAAATTTAGAGAGTACTTGTGCTTTCCTAGTGTTGTGATGTGGAATTTTGATGTTTGTTGTAGTCACTGGGGTGGCTTTATACAAGTACAACGTAATGAGTTATGTGTTGTACAGGGAGAATTTTTTTTAAAATTATAAGTAACATAATTAACATTAACTTCAGGATAAAGTTCCTTGAAGGGGGGGAGTATGTAATGCCCCATATTATTAATTAAATAATTATAATAATTATAATAAATAGAAATGAATATTCAAATTGTATAAAAATAGAAAGGAAAGGAAATAATAAAAAGTAAAATATTAGAAAAAATAAATAAAATCAATTACTTTATTAATAGAATATAGGGGAAAATAAGAAAATATAAATTGATGGGAAGCTAAATTAAAAAAAGGATAAAAACTACATGATTAATTATTTAATGAAAATTATAACTTATGCATGGAACTTCTTACATGAATGGTAAAAAATAACTCTATATATAATTAAGGTGGGGAAGAAAGTTGGACATGTTTTGCTTGGGAAATTTCAGGAAAATGTTTGGAAGATTGCATAGGTAGTTGATTGAATGCTTGGGGTCTCTCAGTCATGATGGTTGAGGGGTTGGTTGGAAGGAGAGTCATCCCTCAAACTCTATCGTGGTCATTGGGATCCAAGTTCAGAGAACTTCAGTTCTACACTCACCTATGTTGTAAGTAATTGTGTTATGCATTTCAGGTGAGCTCCTCACCACTTTTATTTCATGTGAATTATGTCATTAGTAAGATCATTTCATTGTATTTGTTTATGGTTATAAATTTATGTGTTTCATATACACTTTATTTATTTCATGTATTAAAGTTAAAATAGATAGATCAACCATCACACAAGTGCGGTGGCATCCCAATATATAACTAATATGCCACTATAGTAAGATAACCTTGGGTTCAAGGTCTTGCAATTATACTACTCTCGCCCCTCTCTTTAGTTTAATTCATGTTCATTTTTTCCTTCAGAAGGATTTTATGTTTATGGATATCTCTTTGTAGGCCTAGAAAGGAAGGCCACTTAAAATTGTAACTATTCATCATTTAGATATGTAATCTCATGGGCATTTCAAGAAAAATTATATATCTATTAAAATTGTCTTTGTAGTAATATTTAGGAGAGTGATATGTTCAATAAACCATTCCTATTTTCTTATCACTCAAACCCAAATGCACCCTTATTATGAAAGATGTGAAATATTGTGATCCTAGGGATCAATGTGGCTTAGGGGCATTCTTATTTTCCTTTAGGTAGAAATAAGTACTTTCTTTATTGTACTCTATCATTGTATTATTCTTTTTCATATATTAAGAAAAGCATCATTTTTCCCAAACAAAAAAATATATTGAATGTTGTAAGAGGGGCATACGAATCTTATGGGATACTCTTATAATACGAGGACCGTACTAGAATAAATAAAAATATCACGATTTTAGTTTTTTCTAGAAATTTTTAAGGTCTACTTTTAAAATTTATCAAATTCTAGTTAATCCTCAATTTCAATATAGAATTTTTCCACATGCCTAAATTTTGCTCTTGAAAAGAGTCAATCAGAGTCAATCAGACTTTATAACTTAGTATTTAGTATAGACTTGATCTCTTCTTTCATGTTGAAGTAAAATTTCTTAATATGGACAAGAGGGTCCATACACATATGGCTAGGAAAATTCCCTAGTGCAATGACACTCAATAGATTTGATTCCATGTGTCATGAGGTGACAAACCTAGAAAACAAGAAATGATTATATAGATCTAAAAGGGTGATGAAGGTCAATTTGCACATCTCACTACTAATCCATTATTAATCCCATACCCTTTTCCAATCCACACTAATCCATGGACCTTTTTTAATTCATTTTTCAAAAAGAATTTCTTCATTCAACAAACATTTGCATTGTAGTGATGATAGAGATACCATTCCTTAAATGTGAACTAGTAGGAATATAGGATGCAACAATAAATTACACCATAGAGGTAGTGAAACTATGTAGTATATAAAACCCTCTCATCCATATATTGGGTAGTGCTACACCATTAGTAACTACCCTAAACTTAGTGAAATACCTTTCAAATATCTATGAATATAATGATGCCCGATCTTATTTATCTATATCGAAGACTATATTTTCATGTAGATTTGATCAATTTATCCCAAATCAATTTATTCGTTAGATCTGATCATCTATTTAGTGTAACTCCATTGATATTTTCTATCTGTACACATGAGTTTTCTTTCCCAAAAACCCACAACAAATGTTTATAACCACCCCCCCTCCAAATCCCTATAACAATCCACCCTTCCCCCACACCACCACCACCACAATACCTATATCCCTACTTCAATTAAACCATTAATTTCCCCCTTTAATATGGAACAATATATGGACTTCACTTTTCATAATTTTAAAATCCCCTTTATGAATGGATGTGATAAGATATTGGTCAACAACTGAATACCCCATGGATGATTGAATGAGGTGGAAGTATGCATGTCCATTATTCAAGAGATCTATACTCATTCATGAGTTTTGGAGAGGCAAAATCAAGGAGGATAGAGATGGGTATATCAATACAAGGAATTGAAAATGGAGTGTGGATTAGAGTCTGCATATTTTTCTGGAAGAGGTGATAAATTTGAACAAGTTTTGATTGAATTGATGCATGATTAGGCTTAAGAAGGGTTAGGAATACCTCATGGGTGAACTCAAAAACCTATTTTAAAAGGGAGTGGAGATATTGTGCTCCGGTGTGTGACAATGGGAAATGAAACATCTAATAGATTTCCATATATTGAAAAAAGGGGTGGCACATTGCTAGAAGTGTAGTAAGGGATCCATAGATCTATGCATGAAGATAAGATTGGGTTGGTTGTATACTACTAAGGTGATGGGGGAGGTATGATCCATGTGGGAGACTGTGGGAAAGGAAATATAAAATAATCAAGAAAGAAACACTAATATAAAATTCATAGATGGACATGAATTATACCTAAAGTAAGTAAAAAATACTAGAGAGGAGTGTTGGAGTAGGTGGGAGGTGTTGGAGATATTACACACACATAGGATTTTCCTTTCATTCTATTTTCCTAATTTTATTTGGATATGTAGAGGGTCCCTTAGTATGAGATATTATCCCCTCATTGAGTACATTCTCCCCTAGACAAGGGTTCCACATACCCTCAATTCAACTCTCAATTACTGTTCAGTTAGACTAGTTGAGTGAAGTGTTGCATGTCAACTTTGGTTTTATCACCAAGTGTTGCATGATAACCTACAGATCATCACCATTAATGCACACTTGCATTGAGATAATCATGTGACATCCCCAAAAATAAATTGTTTTTAAGTTTGAAATTTCTTAGGAAAATTATTTTGTTTTTGGTAAATTCGAAATTAGAAAATTTTTGCCATTTATGGCAATTCCGAATTTCGAATTTAGTTAATTGTAATTAATAATTATGACTGTTGGGCAGAAGTCTGATTTGACCCAACTAACTAATTGACTATGACACTTGTATGAATTTTTTTTTTTATAATTATTGTTGAAGGACAAATGGAACAACCATGTTAAAATCATTTGACCATGACTCTATGAGTGGGGAACATATTGGAACTACCTCAAGGCTGATTGTTACAAGTGGAAAATCCATAATTTGTCCATTGGCAGCCCCTAAAAATCAGGGATTTGGAAAGATGTGAAAATTCCCAAGGGGGAAAAGTCCTAAGCACTTTTTCTTTTGGATATATAGCATATGTGAGGAGGCAGGACGATACCTAGTATGCTGGGGAAAATTATCCATCTCTTGCTATTATGAACACTAATTTATGAGTGTGATGCAAGGAGAAGTTGTTGATACTAAAAGGATATTGTGGACGAGAAGTTCCAAATTCTCCCTCATGGAGTCATCGTCACGCTAGGGGGAGAATGAGACAAGTGATTTGGTTGTTCTATTCTAAGGTTGGGAGGAATGTGGTTGTTCCATTTGTTATTCGACAACCCTTCAGATATGTCAAGCTATATTTTTTTTAGTAAATGTTATATGGTTTAATAACTGGTAGTATGTATCTGTTTAATCCTAGATAGAAGTATTTCTATGGATGAAATCTGTTCAAATGTTGTGAAACTTAAAAACTGACAGAACGTCTCTAAACTAATTCTGAGTGAAACATTTATGTTGGTTTAACTACTAAATGAATGTTTTTTTTTATTTGATATATCAGTTGAAAGGATACACCTAGCTAAATTCTGTAAGAATTCATTCTGTAGGCTAAATTACTGATATACAGTGATAAACTGTAGGATAACTTCACAGTTAATCATATTTCCTATGTAAAACTATCTACGTATAAATGGGAGTGGGACCGAATTTATATACATGTGTATTTACATTCCTGTAAGTAAATTACATAGACATAATACTTATTCAAGACTTCCATTATCACACAGATTTGAATCAGAACCAAGACGAAACGCTATGTATGACAGGAATTTCACAATATATATATATATATATATATATATATATATATATATATATATATATATATATTACATATAGATATATATTTATATTTACAGTTGATGATCTGCACAGACATTATATAAAAACTAGGATTGATTGTATACAACAGAAATAGTAATATATATGTATGTGTGTTCATATACTACATAATTAATAAACTGTTCCAAGAGTCATGTAACTACAATTGTACAGATGAAATGCTAGATGTGGGAAGTCGACAAAATTTACAAAATAAAGAATCTGGAACCCCTTACACGCATTATGTAATATGATAAAATTTGAAAATTTCCTAATCCATAGTAACAATAACAATTCGTTCCAATGTCAATACAAACCAAACAACAATAAAATAAAGGAAAAACCAATAACTCTATTGGTACAGTGAAGTTTCTGGAAACATAGTAGTACTAGGACAATTAAAATTAATATATATAAGTTTGAGATGCCCCATTGCTTTAACAATTCAGGTTTAATAGTTAAACAATGTTTCGACAATCAGAAGACAAGATCATTGCGATTCATCATACCACTTTGAGTATACACAAGAGAAACCTATGACTCAATATTAAAGAAAATTATTACATTTCCCAATCGGATCAGAAATTCAAGGTATGACCAACCTTACTCAAGTATTGTGTTTTCCCAAATAGTACGGTATCCTCAAATAAATGGAATTACTATAAAGGAACATGAATGCCTTTTGCACAGGAATGCCCAAGATCTGAAGCTTCAGGGTACTTATCCTGAAAGGGAGCAATAAGATTTTCATTAGTATTTCACCAAGGAAATAATAGAAAAACTCTTAACTGAAACATAGAATTAAATTACCAAGGTGATCCACTCAATGAAAGACAATTACAGAAGTGTGTTGGTTGGTACTTAACTCGGGCCTCTGGTACAGGCTAATTTTCCTCTACACTTTCCTGGAACATCGTTCACGAACCTGAAGGGAGTGGAAGGATGAGAGTCGCCTGATGGGTACCTTCGCAGAAAAGGGCCCATCATTAGTGTTGGATACCAAATCTTTAAAAGAATAAAAATAATAGAAAGTAAACATTTAGACAACAGTTGATGAATTTAATGAAGTGTGAAAAATTGACCACAGGTTGAAATTTAGTTCGGCCTTATTTTAACCTGAGCCTGTGAACAGATACAAGATTAGAACCCCGAGAGCTAAACACGATGTTATCACGGCCACAAAAACCATTAGATTTAAGGGATTAGGATTATAGTATTAGGGGTAGTATCCAAAATATTGGCGGGGACGAATGCAATTGGTTATACCAGAGATTAGATCTCATGAAACAGACTACACAAATCGCATCATAAAACCCTTAATATCTTTCACTAATACTGTACGAGTTCCTTTGGATACAACAAGTGTAGAGGAAGATCGAATCATACTGTGGTGCTCAGACAGTAGGAAACCTACAATTCCGTAAGGAGAAATTTTACAACAGTTAGATAATGAAAACTTTGATAGCTCAAAGACCCCTTTAATCGATTTCAGAGTTAAGTAATTTTGTTACAGTCAAGGGAGAAAACTCAAAGCTGGGAAACAACGTGAGGTAATAGCCTTCTACATGGTTGAAAGGCCATGTTGTTCACTTGAGTAAGAAACCTCATATATAAAATCCACTTTATACACAGTCGAACAGGAAACTAGATAAGAAGTTATGCCAAGCGGCAAGATCTCTGAGAAGCTCAATAAAAAATAGCATAGGTACCAGATGCAAAAATATTAAAGACACATAACGAACAACAAGATTCTTTCACTGAGTATAATGGCTTTAGGTTTTTAATGAAAGGACTGGTACCAAGATAAATGGGAGACCTATGAGGAAACCCTAAGTACTGTTGGGTTAAACCGACATTACAATACTAGTAGAACATGAGAACAAACTAGTGATACCAGTAAGAATTTGGTTGAAGGGACTGGTGCAAACAAGAACCTTTAAATGACATAATGAACTCAGATAAAAATAAAGGAACGACCAAAGGTGTCTTACCTCACATAAGGGCATCCGACTGGAAGGTCCATCCTAATACTCCCCGCTTAGAGAGAAACCAAGCTCATGGGTAACTGGCCATGAACACCGAGCTGAACAACAATGAGGATGGTCTATAACATTTTCGCCAAATACGTAAGCCAAGGAGGGAAATGAAAATGATATCTCTAAAAACCTCCCTCCGAATGGAGTAATGGTGATGGTTGGAAAACCATACCTAATCCATGTGAATATGGCAAGATGTTAATAATGCAATGGGCACATAAGATGAGCATTGAACTAGAATAACACACCACAGGACTTCATAAATGTCGCAGGTAGATCATTTAAGTCGAGACAAAGTCACCTCTATCATTTCCTCAGTGTTTTTAATGGAGAAGTACGTTGGCGTTCCAGTTAGGATTCATCCTCACCTCTTGTTGTTCTGGTTACAAGTTGAAACTTACCATCCTTGTGTTAATCTTTATGTTCAAGTTAGTTAGCATGGATTCATTAACAATAAGAAAACGTTTAGTTGTGCCAACCATTAGTCATGGCCACTCTCATTTTTTTAGTGCCTACGTGCACTGGGGACATTACCAAATGTAATTATGTGAAATAGAGACCCGGTTACACGTCTAGGACGATACATTATTTTAAGGGTCACCTAAATTATATCTAACGAATTCCACTTTAACCCTATGGTTTGAACGATTTGGATGAAATTCCTAAGGCTTTTTTGTATATGATTGTTATACAAATAGGATGGAGATCCTAAGACTTTTTTATATATATATGACTGTTCTATATATAGAATGGAAGTTCTAAGAGTTTATATCCTATTTCATATAAGTAGGATGTAAGTCCCAAAATGAATATGTTGGTGAGTTTTAAGTTATTAATGAGGACAGGATAAAATTATTTTATTTAGTTATATTCATATATAATTTACCCTATGACGAGAAGAGGTAAGTGTAGTTATGAAAGTTAAAATAAAAGTAAGAGGACAATAGGACTATCCTATAGTATAGTTAATGAAAGCCTGGAAAGTTTTTCAAGACAAAAGAGCAACTCAAAGTATCCTAATTAATTAATTTTTTTTTATGTAAATTTTGGGGTACATTACACATTATCAATAACGTGCATTTCACATATGTGAGTAATATCCTCCTCATTTCACTCTAGTTTTTCTAGTTAAATGACGACCGCATGGCCAATTAACTAGGACTAGGTGGAAGTTGACTCCAATCACTAACAGTGTGTGTCATATCTCTCTAGAATAGTTGTAATTCGCATTAGTTAACTACTATGGTGAGTTTGTTGTGTGATATAAAGTATATCACATGTATTGTATCATTTTTCTCATTCGGTTAATATATTTTCTTTCATTCTTTCCTCCATTTTTTTGTCTCTTCTCTTCAGACCATTGCATGTTGTGTATGCTTAATTGTTAGCTAGATATTCTATGTAGGTATATTAGAAACTCTACATGGTATCATATACCACATTCCGCTATCAATGATCATCACTGACACTCTTTTTTAGGTACTGAAGATGGAACAAAGTAGCAGGAAAGATGGAATTTCCTGCATCTACAATTCTAACACCATATAACTACTTCGAATGGAAGCCAAGAATTACCCACATGCTCATGGGTAAAGGATTGTATAGGATATCCATGGCCATAGAAATAGAACCCACATCAGGAGTGGAAAAATCCAAATACATCAACTGGATAGACGAGGTTTATGGTCTCATATGCATGTATATTTCTCCCAACCTATGGTTTCACATCGATGCATGCAAGACACCAAATGAGATATGGACCATATTGGCTAGTATCTTTGGAATTTAAAATTAAATGAGGGGCCATTTTCTTGAAGTAGAAGTAAAATCCTTGGATCCAAAGAAATTTGACAATCTCCTATATTTCTTCACCAAATTTAAATCTCTCCTCCATGAATTTAAAGACTATGGTATCGACAAATCCAAAGAAGAAAACAAAACGATTCTTTCTATCATGGAAAAACGTAGACCATAATATAGTGTATTTATCTCCACATTTCATTTTAACAGATTCACCGCATGATAAACCTAGAACATACCTTCATTCTCAAAATTTATTGAGACTTTGACATAGGAGTAGGATAAGCTCATTCATATGGGAATAATCAAGGGACCAAAGGAACATGCACTTTTTGTGCATGATGTAAGAAGCTCCTAAAATCCTAAATCCAAACACAAAGGCAAAGGAAAGGTGAAGAATGAAGCTTACTCCAAACCCTTCAATGATTCCTTCGGTTCCAAAGGTGGAAAAAACAAGCAAGGGAAGATGTGTGGTTACTGCAATCACGGGAACCATCCAAAATCTACATGCATCAAGAAGCAGATTTATTAGATGGAATAGGTTCTTTATAAGAACAACCTCAGGGATCACAATCTTGAAGATGCTAAGAAGCATTCATAAGATGAAGCCTCTAAGAAGTTAATTATCATCGATTAGTACTTATTCACTCTTCACCTAATGCATGGATTGTATATTTAGGTCCTTCCCACCACATGGAAAACAAAAAGGATATTCTATATTTTGTAATTTCATACACGGGGCCTCCTATCCCCATGCGGGATGAATTTCCAGTTGAGGTCACTTGAAAGATAGAGTGGAACTAGATCATCAAAGCTTCGAGAATGTTTTGCATGTTTCTCAACTTTCTGTGAATCTTCTCTCTATGTATCAAATTACACACTCAGGATAAATAAAAAGGTGGATTTCACACCAAACTCTATGCCCATATTTGACATGCAAGACAACTCCAATTTTTTTGTCAGGGAGGTAAATAAGAAATCTTGATTATACACTTTTTCTAAGTTTATTGAACCTGATTCCTCTATACTACTCATGCATGTTGATGACAATATTAGATTATGGAACAAGAGGTTTGGTCACCTAAAATTTCAGGTACATGCAACAACTTAGAAAGAAAGGGATGGTCACTAGGATACTTGATATCCACTTTTTCGAAGGGGTTTGTGAAGGACGCGTCCTTGGAAAGCATCCTCAAGATAAGTTAGAGAAGGGGAAGACTCACAAGGCCTCTTCTCAATTGAATCTTATTCACAGTGATATCATGGGTCCATTCCCACATCCATCTATCTTCAAGGCAAGGTACTTGCTTAAATTTTTGGATGATTACTCACACTATACTTGGGTATTTTCTCAGGAATAAGTCTGAGGTCTTTGATCATATCAAAGAGTTCAAAGAACTTGTTGAGACTCAATCGGGGAGAAATATCAAATCCTTCCATATAGATAATGGGGGGTAGTATGTAAACTGAGATGTTCAAAACCTTTCTCTTGAGGCTTGGATACAATTCTATCACACAGTACCATATACCGAACAACAAAATGGATCACGAGCATGAGCCCACATTCCCTCTAAGAAGAGGAAATCATTAGATCCACCGAGCCACCCATGCATATTTTTCATAGATCCAGAATGTGTGAAGGGATACAAATTACTTGATCCCTCTACATACTATCTCATCATTGAGGAAATTCCCTCACATGCTCCACATTAGCCACATGTAGAGGATTTTTTACTTCCACCAATTGTGGATGATGAATCCACACATTCACATCACACCATAGATTTGATTTTTGATACAGATTTAGAGGATTTAGAGGATACAAGAAGTTATATTATTCAGATGCATATTCAGTACATGTAGATGAGGAGCCATAGTAGATGACAAAGTGGGAACATTCCACACTTCAAGATGTAGGAGACCTGGTTGGGGATCCAACGGATTTGAGGAGGAAAATATCTCAATTTGGGTATCCTCCTCTTGTACTCACTAACACTAAACCCATTATGCCTCCACATTGTTATATGTTTTAGTTTTCATACCTGTAAACCTATAGAGAGGCTATAGGGAACCCCTTCTAGGAAGCAATCATGCAGGAGGAGTACAACTCTCTCCTCGAGAACCAAAATTGGGATCTGGTTCCACTTCCTTCATACATGAAGCTTGTAAGATGTATATGGGTTTACAAGACAAAAAAGGAAGTGGATGAATAGGTGAGTAGACACAAGGTGAGACTAGTTGTCAAGGGATTTCCAGTAAAAAAGTTGGATTCTATCAGGTTGTCCCTTGCCATCGGAGAATACAAGGGATGGAAAGTACATCACATGGAAATGAAGAATGTTTTTATTCATGGGGATCTCTCAGAGGATATTTATATGGATTATCCACCTATATTCATACATAATTCATCTTTAGTGTCATGACTCAAAAATTCACTCTATGGCATTAAACATGCTCCCAAAGCATGGTACACAAAGATGGACTCCTTCTTGCTCTCCAATAATTTTGTCAGATGAAAATCCAATCCAAATGTCTACATGTTGAGGACCATTGACTCACTTCTGATCCTAGTTCTATATATAGATGGTCTTTTGATCACCAACAACTTGATTTCAATGATTGCCTCGGTCAAGGACATTCTTCATGATAGTTTTTCGATGACAAACATGGTTCCACTCCATTTATTTCTTAGTCTTGAGATCATCCAAGATGCTTCAAGCATAAATCTATCTCAAGATAAGTATGCTCGGAATATCATGGAGAGATTCCACATGATATACTACACGTTTTCACCTACACCTTTCTTATCTGGGGTTAGAATTTAGGATGGTCAAGATACACCAATGTTGTATAACACCTTGTATCGAAAAATTATGAGGATCCTTCTGTATCTCACCCACACTCAACTAGATCTATCATATGCAGTAGGGGTAGTCTTCAGGTACATGCAGGAGACAAATGAGTTACACTGGAAATTTTGCAAGTGAATCCTCATATATGTTTAGGGAACCATGAGTTATGGGATCCACTATGCAATAGGTTGTATCTCATGGGATTCATTGATTTCAACTGGGATGGAGATGGAACTAATTGAAATTCCACCTCCGAGTACATGTTATGTGATACCCCACAACTTGGATTTTTAATTATTATTTCTATTGTTGTTTTTAATTTAGAATTTTTATTTTTTTTCCAAAAATACAATTTGGTCGATTGACCAAAATTGAATTGTAACACCTTATTATTTTATCAAAATAAACACATGTGGAAAAAGGGGCACACATTGAAGAAAATTTTAAAGAGGGAGTTAAGAATCCAAAAGGGTTGACCAAGTGGCACCAGACTAAGACAAGTTGTGGAGTTAACTTAACTTCAAAAAGACACATTCCATATTTATAGGATAATATGTGAACATATGTAAATTTGAATCTGACAGGTGGTCAATGAGCAAGAGGCCCAATATAAATTCTAAATCACACTTCCTCACTAAGTTATCAATTTCTTATTAACACTTATCATTAAAATAACAGTTTATGAATAGCAATCCTCGTTGACATTCCACATGCATACATACCGAAATTTTATAAAACTAAGATTATTAAAGTTAAAATATAGACTTCAATTATTATTTAGTTAATTTAAGGATAGCTATCAATTAAATTAATTTAAGGATAGCAATGAATATATAAGAAATATATATAGAAGGAACAAGTTTTAAAGTAGTATAAACGATTGAACTTTCATCGAAAGTTATTACATTATCATGAATCAATGGGTTGAATGATTGAAACATCATGTGGGTAAATATTTTAATAGGAAAAATATCTCATGGGATTTTCAACGTTCACTAAAATCAACAATTTCCAATGGTCAAAATTGAGAAAGGTCAAATCTAGTGATCCAACATCTTGAGTGTTTAGCCTTAACGACCACTACAATAGCAGCCTGCTCGAATCAGATTGAGAAGTTTTTTGTTTGTGTTAATTGGTAGTGCAACAGTTTACTCCCATTTTTGTTTCTTGCCGAATCCAACTTAAATTTAGCATAACAACGATTTGTCATAAAGAATATCAACGTAGAAAATATAAGGAATAACATAATATCAATTGATTTTCAAGGTTAACAACTGACAAAAACTGAGATTGAATATTTTTGTGGAACCCTGTGATGCATGAGAGATCCCCATAAAAAATTATCGTAAGTTTGTGCCAGCTTTTCCTTAGGTTGTGACCATAAATAATATCAGATCATGTGCTCAAAAAGAATTCTCCTAGATACTTGATGTTGGTGAATCGGGGATCAATGAATGAAAAATATTATAACAATTGTCAACATCTAAATTCCTTTCAAGAACCAAATTTATTTAATTATAAATCAATCCCAAGAAATACTTTACCAGAGCACGGATGATGCAAACGCACCACCCAGGGCACATCCGCTCCCTCAGGACCTTCTCCTTGAACGACCGAAGAACTAAAATGCTCTTCTAACCCCCTTATCGGGAGTTCTCCACACCCACAGAATGCTCTTTATGATCTCCCTTTGTCCTATCGGGAAATTGGGCCTCGCGTGATTGCGAATTTTTCACTTACAAGATCGGGTCTTACAAATCCCCGAACCCCGATGAATATTCTCCAAATGATTTCCTTGCTCCTATCGGGAATTTCCCCGTCAGGAAATCGGTACTTACGAGGTCATGAATCGCTCACCTCACGGATCCCCGATTCCCAATTTGCGATGGCGCTCTCTGCACCCCTTAGCTCCCTCCAGCTAACTCTTGATGCATGTGACCTGCTAGTTCACAAGACCATGATCCTTTCCCATATCAGAATTTCAGAATTCGCGGAATGGAAATGCGTAGAACTCACACCCTTGGGATCTTCGATCCTCCGATTCCCGATGCCACCTGTCCTCCACTGAAACGCAATAACTGTGGGACCGTCGCGTTTCGGGATTTCGTGACTTCTCCTATCATGAGTTTCTCATCATCAAGAATCCCGATATGCCGATCCCCGATGCACGTGTGAACTCTCTCCTCCACGTCACCACTTCTTCATCGCTCTATCGGGTATCGCAAAATCATGACTTCTAATGCAACGATTCCTTTGTATGTGAAAACCCCGAAATGTCGAACCCTGACTCTTTCAGATCCTTGGACGCATGTCCATCAAATCGACGGCTCCGACCGTGTCGGGAAATCGCAGATCGCGATTCCTATATGCAAGAGTTTCAAGACTCTAGAAACCTCGATGTTCTGAACGTCGACTCGTCAGGATCTCCTGCCACGCGTCCTCACCAATGGACGATTCAAATCTCCCATCGGGAAATCATGGATCGCGATTCCAAAATGCGAGAGTTCTATGTCCTCGAAAACCCCGATTCTCCGATGAGCTGAACCTCGACTCTTCTTCGGATGTCTGACGCGTGTCCAGTCAAGATCAACGCCTGAGATCCTTTCTCAGGATTTCGGGACTTTCAAGGTCTCCGATACTAACCTTATGAAGACTCGATGACGCCAACATCTTGATGTCTCCTATGGGTTCTCTCCTCTTCTCACTGGGACTTAAACCCTACGCAACTTTCCGAGATCTAACGGCTGACGGGATTTCGTTGTCTTCCCCTGCGAACCCTGACCGTCGATTCCTCTTCCTTGAGGATTTCTTGAGAAGGCTAGATGTTCTTTCTCAGAACTTGTCCTCTGACACTTGCACTTGCACCTCCTGCTCGGACTCCCCTTGGCACAAAACTCCTATGCTCTTCGTTAACGATGTCACGAAGGTACTATACCTCCTGAGCTTTTCCACTCTGATTATTTCAGAGGAACTTGCGTGCTCTCCTTGCGCTCAACATTCAACAACTTCCCAAGTGTTGAACCCTTCCGACTCTGCGCACTTCCTGCAGCAGCAGTCTTCCAAAGCATCCTTCTCAGACTCATGACTGAGATTTCCTCTTCAGCCTACGCACACCTTGCACGGCTTCAGCAACCCAATTCCACTTCTGGGTGAATGAGAACAAGATTTAAACTACTGAGCCTTCATCAACGCACTCCTTGCAGATGAATTCAACTGCACACCTTGCAGGAATCTCCTGGCTCAGATAGAGAAACAATTGGACCTCACTCTCTCTTCCTTTCAGACTTCAGTTTGAAACATGAAATCACATGCACATCATATACAAAGAAAATGCATATCAACAAGCAAACAGTCATGACCACATAAACAATATACACAGAGAAACAACACTAGCCATGAATTTGAATCAGAACTTTCTTCTATTAATTCAAATGCCTATACATGGGTGTTCTTCACATGATATTCTTTGTTTTCTCTTCTCTTCTCCTGAATGCTTCCATATATTACAATGGTACAATGAGGGTGTCTATATCCGTTTTCCCTCTTGGACTCTAAACTATCAAATCTAGACTTAAAATCCTATCTACCAGCATTAACTAGATTAAATGCCTCTTATCTACTTCAGACAAGAGCGTATGGCTCGAGGTTTGATACAATATACAAAAGGCGCTCCTTCATAAATGATTCCTTGAAGGTTTGGCGCTTCATTTCCAAAAAGAAGTTTTCAAAGCAATATGTCATGTGTTAAAAAAAAACACATGCGCTGGCTCCACGCTCGCTTTGGTAATTGCGATTCTCCTGCATCATACTCCCTTGCTTGAAAGATTTCATGGGATCTTTTCCATGAGATCCTGCATGATCTATCCATGCTTTTGAATCACTGCTTCAGTATCCCATCTGACATCTTCCACTGGGTGGTTCTTCCACTTGACCAGATACTCAAAATATTGCTTCCGCCTGGTCTTTTTGCTCACCCTCTTGTCAAGTATACGCTCCATCTGCGGCTTCTCTGCAATCAGCATCTGCTTCTGCCACTGAACCTCTGGCTGTTCATCACTTTTAGCTCCTGCTTCCTCAGCCTTATATGGATATAAGTCTGAGACATTGAATGTCGGAGATATTCCGATCTCATCTGACAACTCAATTTCATAAGCGTTTTCTCCCAATTTCTTTAGGACTCTGCATGGCCCAATTTTCTTCATTTTCAGCTTGTTGTATGTTCCCCTTGGGAACCTTTCCTTCCTCAGATGTGCCAGAACTAGATCACCAACTTCGAACTGAAGTTGTCTCCGATGATGATCCGCTCTACGCTTATATTCTTGGTTTGATTCCAGTAATCGCTCCTTCACCATGCTGTGAATTTATTCCATCGCCTCTGGGAATTCTTCAACACTTGCGCTCTTAGTCATTATCTTCTCTGAGTCCCTCAGTTCAGAAACTGCTCTTGGATGCCTACCATATACAATATCAAATGGAATTTTTCCTGTGCTCTTGTTCACTGAGTCGTTGTATGCAAACTCTGCTTGTGGCAACACATTGTCCCAATTGTTGTGGTGCTCTGTCACCAAGCTTCTTAATAAGTCTCCCAGACTTCTATTTACCACCTCTGTTTGCCCATCCGTCTGAGGATGATAGGCAGAACTAAACATCAAGTTAGTTCCCAGCTTCTTCCAGAGTGTCCTCTAGAAATGTCCAATGAACTTCGTGTCCCTGTCTGAAACTATGCTTCTGGGTAAACCATGAAGTCAAATGACCTCCTTGAAGAACAAATTTGCGATGTGAGTCGCATCGTTGGTCTTCTGGCATGGGATAAAATGTGCCATTTTGGAAAACCTGTCAACCACCACAAATATCAAATCATGTCCTCTTTGCGTCCTAGGCAATCCCAATACGAAATCCATGCTAATTTCATCCCACGGCCTCTCAAGTATGGGTAATGGTTGATAGAATCCCGCATTCTGCTTCCTGCCCTTTGAATGATGGCAAATTCTACATCTGTCGACAAACTTCTTGACTTCTGACCGAATTCCTGGCCAAAAGTATGCTTCACTCATCTTTGCAAATGTCTTGTCATGGCCAAAATGCCCTGCCAATCCACCACTGTGCTTCTCTTTTAGCAGATTCTCCCTCATGGAGCAATTTGGAATACATAACTAATTTCCTCTGAACAACATTCCATTTTGGATCATGTAATCTATCCATGGGATTCTGTCTCTAAGAACTGGATTCTAAGTTGCTTCATATGCCTCTGCAAAATCTGCATCACTTGCATACATGTCCCTAAGATTTTCAAAACCCAATGTTTTGACTCGGAACTCCTGCAGCAACAAACACTTCCTGCTCAAAGCATCAGCCACTTTGTTAGCAATACCTGAAATGTGTTTAATTACAAATGTAAAACTCTGCATATACTCTACCCATTTAGCATGTTTCTGATTCAACTTCTCATGTTGAGTCACAAACTGTAATGCATGATTATCACTATACAAAACAAATTCTTTCGGGATCAAGTAATGCCTCCACTTCTTCAGCGCTTGTATGATAGCATAAAATTCTTTGTCATATGTGGAGTATTTCACTTTTGACTCATCCATCTTCTCACTGAAATATGCAATTGGTCTATCCTCCTGGCTCAAGACTGCTCCTATGGAAAAGCCACTTGCATCACATTTCACCTGGAACACTTTCGTAAAATCCGGCAACACTAAAACCTATTGTTTTGTGATCTTTCGCTTCAACAGATTGAAGCTCCTCTCTGCCTCTTCATTCCAATGAAAATATTTATGTCTTTTCTTAATAGTATCCATCATTGTTGCGCTAATTCCACTGAAATTCCTGATGAATTTTCGGTAGAAACTAGCCAGTCCATGAAAACTTCTCACCTCGAAAATATTTCTCGGTGATTGCCAATTTTTAATTACCTCCACCTTACTTGGATCCATCTTTAATTCATTCTCCAATATGAAAAATCCCAATTAAATGAGTTCTGTCTTCATAAATGAAGATTTCCTCATGTTGATCAACAACTTCTCATGTTTTAGCTTCCTCATTACTGCAGCTAAATGCTTCAGATGTTCTTCTTTTGTTTTGCTGAAAATCAATATGTCATCCAGATAAACAATGACAAACTTACCAATGAATTCCTTCAGCACTTCATTCATCAACCTCATGAAGGTACTCGGTGCATTCGTCAAGCCAAACGGCATGACTAGCCATTCGTACAACCCTTCATTGGTTTTGAAGGCTATCTTCCACTCATCGCCTTCCCTCATGCGAATCTGATGGTATCCACTTTTCAAATCAACCTTTGAAAAAAATTTGGCTCCATTTAAACAGTCCATCAAGTCATCCATCCATGGCAATGGAAACCTGTACCTGATGGTTATCTTGTTAATGGCTCTGGAATCAGTGCACATTCTCCAACCTCCATCTTTCTTTGGACTCAATACCGTTGGAATGGGACATGGGCTTAAACTCTCCCTGATCAGTCCTTTATACAACAATTCCTGTACCTGCCTTTTAACTTCTCCGTTCTCCTGCGGCGTCAACCTGTACGCGGCCTTATTCGGCAAACTAGCTCCTGGTATGAGGTCTATATGATGACTCACACTCCTCATCAGCGACAACGAATGAGGTAATTCGTCTACCACGATGTTAGTGAACTCTTTTAGGAGTTCCTAAATTTCTTTCGGCAAATCATCCACTCTTGTGCTGGTCAGAACGATTTTTGGTTTCCTGACCACAAAGAATTGTGGATCTTCCTTCTTCTTTACTTCCGCCAGAAGTTCTTTCCCACTCATGAGAAGTACAATATTTCTCGGTTTTGGTTTTACTTCTTTATCTTTAATTGGAAGTAGCATATGTGTTCTTCCATTCTTCTCCAAAGTATATGTATTCATCTTCCCATCATGAACTACGTTCCTATCATATTGCCATGGTTTGCCTAGCAATAAATGACATACATCCATAGGAATAACATCACATAAAATCCTATCATTATATCCTCCTATGTTCATGTCAACTAAGCACTATTTAGTGACACTTACCTTATGTCCCTTCTGTAGCCATGAGACTTTATATGGAATCGGGTGATCAGTTGTCTCCAGCTCTAATTTCTCCACCATCTCGATTGAAACGAGATTATCTGTGCTATCGTTGTCCACAATAACCTTGCATTTCCTGTCTTTGGTCTTGCATGTGGTTCTGAAAAGTCTGTTTCTTTGAGCTGTGTCCTCCACCTCCTTCTCGGGTGTTAAGAGAACCTTACGCATCATCAATGACCTTCCATCTTTTGCATCTTTTGATTCAGCATCCCGCCTCTGTGCCTCGATGATGTGAGCTTATCCTCCATCCTTCTTCCTATCTAGACAGTCAAATGACTTGTGTCCATTCTTTCCACATGTGAAGCATGTGATGACTCCATCTCTACCTCTTCCTCTACCTTTGGTATGAGGAAATGTGTTATTATCAGCGTATCCTCTGCCCTGTTCTGTATGCTGCCTTCGCTATTCAGCGTGCTGTCCTCGCTGCGAACTTCCACCTCTTTTTGTTCTAGTCTGAGGTTTCTTCCAGTTGTCCCTGGATTTCTGGAACCTATATTGGGCAACTGACTTACCTTTTGGCTGGCTCCTACCTCGGCCTCACTGTCCTGGCTTACGGCTTAGCTTTTCTTCGGCTTTCAACGCCATTTGATATGCATCCTCCACCGTTCTGATGGTTTTCATACTCATCTCATCCTGGATATCGTATCTCAAGCCATTCATATACCTGGCAACTTTTTCATCATCGTTCTCCCGATGAGGTCCTGCTCTGATATTTAGCTTATAAAATTCCTCGGTATACTCCTTTACTGTCATCAACTTCTGTCTCGGGTTCTGCATTCTCCTTAACAGTGTGATTTGATAATCCCTTGGGATGAACTTTTCCTTCATCTTCGCAATCATTCGATCCCATCTTTTAATCTTTTGCTTTCCTTTGGAACGTCTATCTGCTTGAAGCTCTTTCCACCATAATGTTGCGCGTCCCTTCAATTTTGTGACAGCATGCCTAACCTTCTTATCCTCTTCGATATCCTCATAATCGAAGTAAGTGTCAAGAGCTCTAATCCAATCTAGAAGCTCTTCTGCATCCAGACTCCCTTCATAAGATGGAATGTCCATCTTTGTTTTCAAACTCATCCGGGCGATAGCTTTAATTAATCGCTCACTTGCTGCATCTTCGGCTGCAACTTCTCCTTGTTGTTCGGCTTCAACTTCGCCTTCGGAGTCACTTAGATCTCCAGCACTAGTTGTGCGTCTCTACGTTGCTTCCATATCTTCTAATCTCGCTTGAAGATCACGTATCTGCCTCTCCATATCTAGATTATGTGCTTGTCTCCCTCTTCCTCTCTGGTTTCCCCTATCCTCTGGATCGGTTGATTGTCTTTCTCTTCTCGGCGGCATGGTGAAATTCTTT
Source organism: Picea engelmannii (assembly GCA_009831015.1). Classification (NCBI taxonomy): domain Eukaryota; kingdom Viridiplantae; phylum Streptophyta; class Pinopsida; order Pinales; family Pinaceae; genus Picea; species Picea engelmannii. The sequence continues at coordinate 127,095 of ML780089.1, forward strand.
GTTCTCCTCTGCTATAGAAAACAGAGAAAAATTATGGCTCTGATACCACTATGACGCAAACGCACCACCCAGGGCACGTCCGCTCCCTCAGGACCTTCTCCTTGAATGGCCGAAGAACTAAAATTCTCTTCTAACCCCCTTATCGGGAGTTCTCCACACCCACATAATGCTCTTTATGATCTCCCTTTGTCCTATCGGGAAATCGGGCCTCGCATGATCACGAATACTGCACTTATGAGATCGGGTCTTACAAATCCTCAAACCCCGATGAATATTCTCCAAATGCTTTCCTTGCTCCTATCAGGAATTTCCCCGTTGGGAAATCGGTACTTATGAGGTCGTGAATCGCTCACCTCATGGATCCCCAATTCCCGATTTGTGATGGTGCTCTCTGCACCCCTTAGCTCCCTCCGGCTAACTCTTGACACATGTGACCTGCTAGTTCACAAGACCACGATCCGTTCCCCTATCGGAATTTCGGAATTCGCGGAATGGAAATGCGTAGAACTCACACCCTCGGGATCTCCGATCCTCCAATTCCCGATGCCACCTGTCCTCCACCGAAACACAATAATTGTGGGACTGTCACGTTTTGGGATTTCGCGACTTCTTCTGTTGTGAGTTTCTCACCATCGAGAATCCCGATATGCCGATCCTCGATGCACGTGTGAACTCTCTCCTCCACGTCACTGCTTCTTCATCGCTCTATCGGGTATCATGAAATCGCGACTTCTAATGCAACGATTCCTTTGTATGCGGAAACCCCGAAATGTCAAACCCTGACTCTTTCAGATCCTTGGACGCGTTTCCCTCAAATAAATGGCTCCAACCGTGTCGAGAAATCGCAGATCGTGATTCCTATATGCAAGAGTTTCACGACTCCGAAAACCCCAATGTTCCGAACGCTGACTCGTCAGGATCTCCTGCCACGCGTCCTCGCCAATGGACGATTCAAAGCTCCCGTCAGGAAATCACGGATCGCGATTCCAACATGCGAGAGTTCTATGTCCTCGAAAACCTCGATTCTCCGATGAGCTGAACCCCGACTCTTCTCCTGATGTCTGATGCATGTCCATTCAAGATCAATGGCTGAGATCCTTTCTCGGGATTTCGGGACTTTCAATGTCTCCGATACTTACCTTATGAAGACCCGATGATGCCAGTATCCCGATGTCTCCTCCAGGTTCTCTCCTCTTCTCGCTGGGACTTAAAACCTGTGCAACTTTTTGAGATCTAACGGTTGACAGGATTTCGTTGTCTTCCCCTGCGAACCCTGACCGTCGATTCCTCCTCCTTGAGGATTTCTTGAGAAGGCTAGATGTTCTTTCTCAGAACTTGTCCTCTGACACCTGCACTTGCACCTCCTGCTTGGACTCCCCTCGGCACAAAAATCCTGTGCTCTTCATTAATGATGTCACGAAGGTACTATACCTCCTGATATTTTCCACTCTGATTCTTTCAGAGGAACTTGCGCGCTCTCCTTGCGCTCAACATTCAACAACTTCCCAAGTGTTGAACCCTTCCGACTCTGCGCACTTCCTGCAGCATCAGTCTTCCAAATATTCCTTCTCAGACTCACGACTGAGATTTCCTCTTCAGCCTGCGCACACCTTGCACTGCTTCAGCAACCCAATTCCACTTCTGGGTGAATGAGAACAAGAGTTAAACTATTGAGCCTTCATCAACACACTCCTTGCGGATGAATTCAACTGCACACCTTGCAGGAATCTCCTGGCTCAGATAGAGAAACAATTGGACCTCACTCTCTCTTCCTTTCAGACTTCAGTTTTAAATATGAAATCACATGCACATCATATACAAAGCAAATGCATATCAAGAAGCAAACATTCATGAGCACATAAACAATATACAGAGAGAAACAACACCAACCATGAATTTGAATTAGAACTTTCTTCTATTAATTCAAATGCCTGTACATGGGTGTTCTTCACACAATATTCTATGTTTTCTCTTCTCTTCTCCTGAATGCTTCCATATATTACAATGGTACAATGAGGGTGTCTATATCCGTTTTCCCTCTCAGACTCTAAACTATCAAATCTAGACTTAAAATCCTATCTACCAGTGATAACTAGATTAAATGCCTCTTATCTACTTCAGACAAGAGTGTATGGCTCGAGGTCTGATAGAATATACAAAAGGCGCTCCTTCATAAATGATTCCTTGAAGGTTTGGCGTTTCATTTCCAAAAAGAAGTTTTCAAAGCAATATGTCATGTGTTAAAAAAAAACACATGCACTGGCTCCACGCTTGCTTTGGTAATTGTGATGCTCCTACATCAACAGATCATGCTGTGTAAAATTTTTGTTTGAGTATTGTGCAAATACAGTGTAAAATACGGATCACACTGTGTTGATACTGAGTAAATAAGGATCATCCTATGTAAATGCAATGCATTCACTGAGTAAAATATTGTCTTAAATCATTGTCGATAACTCGATTTTCTAAGGTAAAGAACTGACCTAGAAGGCTCTCAACTTAACAACGACAAGTAGGTTCGCCAATCTGAAAGGGCGATTAAGAATTCGAAATCCGGTATCTGTATTATATCAGTGATTAAATTCTATACGCTGATTTATTTCAGGGATAAGTTTCCAGTCAAGAATACAACTTCACATTTACAAAAATGAGATCTGAAATCCTCTCACAACATTAAACCTTCAAGGTGGCCCATCTAAGCATAATTTGCAGCACTCATCCTTTTAAAACATGAGTAAAATGTAAATTTGTATACCCATATCCATGCTTTATATCCAAGTGTGAGAAAGAGAATGAAGCATTAAGTTCATTATATGAAGGATCAATTAATACTTCAGAAGTAAAACCCTTATTAACAAGGATTTCTAGCAAGGATCCACTTAAAGAAATGAGATGATAGATGTTAGTCGTCGCTAAAGTTTAACCATTGATTGGCTCCTATAACACACTAAAGCATGAAAAAGTCAAACGTCCTATGATAGATGTGCTTAGGAATAAAACGAAAACATGGCTGAGAAATTAGGAGGAATGTTTTTGTTGTACGAGCCAAGGAATTGTCGGGCAATAAAAAAACCAAAATGCAGAAAATAAAAAAACAAAAATTGCAGAGAAATGAAGGGAATAAACGGTCATGAGAGAATTCCTTGTAGGGAAAAGAAAATATCCTACAATTATTATCCATGCACAAGAAAGCAGGGCATTTGAATCTAAATCTTTAACACGGGAATGAAAGACAGTTGATTCGTCTCCTGGCCGACTGCTCAAGAACAAACTAATAACTTCAAGGATTAGGAACATAAGATAAAAACACAAATTTTCTTTGTATTAAAAAAAAGTAAAAGAAAATGCAGAGAAGTCACTTGCATTCAAAGTTTTTGTTCGCCATTGGAAATCAATCAAAATTACAATGAGCACAAGGTTGGGATGACTTTAAATTATCTGATAATATGTAACATCCCGCTCTTGCGCACTGAGCAAACTTATTCTTTGAGGACACTTGCTCGCAAGTGATCCAGATTATTATGTGATTAAAACATTGATTTTGATTATGAGGTGTTATGGGTTGATGTCATGTTGTTTTGATGCATTGACATAGATAGGTGCTATTGACTCGATTTTACTGAGTGTGCAGGATTTCAGACCTCGAGGATGCAGAGGAATCGATGGAACCCCTTGGACTCTGGATCGATTCAGGGAGTGAACTATTGGGGTTTGATTGTTTTATATGTGATATTAGTGAATATAATTAGATGGTATGATTATGGATATATATTTCTAACATGATTCATTGATGATGCAGGTTGACGATAGCTTGCCAACCAAACTCACATGTGGAGTAGAGGGGTCAGGTAGGACTACCAGAGATGTTGAGGGAGATTTGTGGAAAATATCCCTACCATAGCCTACTAGCACTCCCACCGTGGCTCGAACTATAGGTTAATGATTACCTAGTTCGAGAGGACCACAATGTCGTGAGGGAAGACTGTGACAGACACTCATGATGATTCTAAGGGGCATGCAATAAGGCAGGGGCCTTATTCCTTAGAGGCCCTTAGTCTCCCACAATATCACCTTACAGAGTGTCGACTCTAGGTTTTATTGATGTCTACCACGTCAGTCAAGAGGCGAGTGGCACCCTTGGAGCACATGATGCATCCTGAAGGGCATGTCACACAAGAAAAATGAAAAGAGGTGAGTAGCACCCTTGGCGCATATGGTGCCTCCTAAAGGGCACGTCACATGGTTATTTGATAAATGAATAAACCTAGATGGATTTAATACAATAAAGTGTTAAGGAAGACTTGAAACCTTTCCCTAAAAAAAAAAG
>ML780089.1:131714-147481 GCA_009831015.1 Picea engelmannii
TATATATATATATATATATATATATATAATAAAGATAATCTTCATTAACCTTGTGACAAGAAGGGGGTAAGCAATTAAAGTGTTTTATAAAAATCTTTTAAGATAAAAACTTAAAAAGGGGAATGATTGTTTTACTTTTTTTTTTGCTAATTAAAAATTTAATTCATAAAAAAGGGGAAAAAGGGTAAGTTTATGCACATGCCTTTTTGAGTTTAATTAAAAAGGGAAAAAGGGGAAATCTAAAATAATTAGGAACCTAGGAAAAAAGAGGAAACCTTAAAAGAAAGGGGAAATACTAGGAAAAATCAGTTAGTCCAACTTAGTAAGGTATCTACCATTTAAGAACTTTCTAATTTAAACTGAACTAGCAAATTAATAATGGGGGAAGTCATTAAAACCTGTAAGAGAATTTGGGGACACCTAGGAGCAATTCTAGGAGTGACTCTAGGTGGGTGAGGGAAATAAGGGTAATTAATTAATTAAAGAAATTAGTTTTTGGAGGAATAAAGGGGATGGGTGACACATGTACGGGGAGGATTTTTATGAATTAATTTATTAAACTTTAAATAAAATGGGATTTTGGAAAAGTAATGGACTTTGAAACTCTATATAATGGAGGGAGGAGAAGGATGATGGATCTCTTATGTTTTGCGTAACGTTACGCTACATAAATATATACTTGACTGACTTAGCTTGTGGGATTTGGGATACCTAGCTCGGTGAGGAGTGGTAGCTCGGCCTTGTGAGGCAAGCTGGGAGCTAGATGATTCTCTGGTTAGTGTGTGTTACCCCTTTGTAGCTCGGGGGGCTAAGGGGGAACAAGAGTACCCCTAGCATTGGCTGGGTGGTATCGGTGAAGTCTCGTCGGTTGGCAAGCAGGAGTTGCACAATGTGCGCAAGACATCAACTCAGAGTGTACGATCATGTAATGATACACTTTCTTTATTTTTGCATGGTAGATTGTAGTATGATTTATGCTTTGGATCTGCATGTTTAATTGGGTAAGGAAATTTATTGTCTTAGCGTTCTAGTTGGTGACTGAATTTTTCCATAGCCTTTAGCTCGATGAGTGATTGACTCCCATGGCCTTCGATTCTTGGCATGTCTTGACCACCCTTTGGTGTATTGATTTGTGAAGATTGTGGTTGTTTTTTCCTTTCGTCCCTAGCTCATCATTCCTCACCTAAGAAGTCGGCCAGGAGCCTAATCTACGGTCATCACTTCGGCATTAATAGACCTATGTATTTCAACGCCCTACTTTTTTGTGTATGGATGGTGAGCGAAGGACATTCCTGTCAGCCGTCTACCTCAGTTGTTGTCCTTGGTTGATTGTTTGACTTGTTCCATCTAGAAAATACCTGTGTATGGATTATCTTATGTCCTTATTGGTTTTTCTCTGTGCCTTGACTGATAGAATCCCTGCAATCATTTCAATGACTTTTCTGAATGGATCCTTGTGTTTCTCTTGCTTTTTTCTACATTGTATTGGTTTCCTAGCAATGGAAAAATGATTTGATTTCCTGTCTGCATTTTTATATTGGTATCCTGGAAATGGAAAAATGTTTTTTTTTGTTATTCTTGTCTACGTTGTATTGGTATCCTGGCAATGGAAAAATGATTTGATTTCCTATCTGCATTTTCGTATTGGTATCCTGGAAATGGAAAAACGTTTTTATTTGTTATTCATGTCTACGTTGTATTGGTATTCTGGCAATGCAAAAACGATTTGATTTCCTATCTGCATTTTTGTATTGGTATCCTGGAAATGGAAAAACGTTTTTATTTGTTATTCTTGTCTGCGTTGTATTGGTATTCTGGGAATGGAAAAATGATTTGATTTCATGTTTGCATTTTTGTATTGGTATCCTAGAAATGGAAAAACATTTTTATTTATTATTCCTGTCTGCGTTGTATTGGTATTCTGGCAATGGAAAAACGATTTGATTTCCTGTCTGCATTTTTACATTGGTATCTCGGAAATGGTAAAACATTTTTATTTGTTATTCCTATCTGCGCTGTATTAGTATCCTAGCAATGGAAAAACGATTTGATTTCCTGTCTGCATTTTTTTATAATTGGTATCCTAGTAAGGGAAAGTGTTTTGGTTATTCCTATATGCGTTTTCATTTGGCATCTAGGAAATGAAAAAGGGACACCCTGATTTTTCCATTTAAAACGTGACTGATATTGTTTTTGAAATTCCCACATTTTTTCCTTTTAAAAGTTGACTAAGTTGTTGTTGAAATGCCCACATTTTTGCCTTTTAAAGTTTGACTGATTTGTTGTTGAAATGACCATAGTTTTTCCATTTAAAACATGACTGAGATTGTTGTTGAAATGCCAATATTTTGGCCTTTTAAAAGTAGACTGAGTTGTTGTTGAAATGCCCACAATTTTTCCATTTAAAAAGTGACTGAGATTGTTGTTGAAATGACCACAAATTTTCCATTAAATCGATTGACTGAGTTCATTGTTGAAGGGACATGAATTTCTATTTAGAATGATGATTGTGTTTGTTGGAATGGACACGAAATTGCCTTAAATGTTGACTGATTTTTTGTTGAATGACCATGAGTTGATCCTTATGCAGGTTGTATTGTCCTTTTATTCTCCTTCACTTAGAGTGTATACCCAGCATTCTCACTGCCAAACTTTAATTACCACATCAATGTTACTAGCCATATTAATTACCATGTTAATTGAAATGATAAATGCTATATTAATTGCCAGAACAATTGCTACAACAATATTAATGGTCAGCAGTTTCCTTCTTACTGTTAATTGCCATGTTAAATTGCAATGTTAAATGCTATATTATTTTCCATATTAATTGCCATGTTATTTGCTACAGTGAGTTAATGATCAACAGATTTCTTCATATTGATTAACTGCCACAACGAGTTAAATGGTTAACAATATGTAATCTCCTTGTTATTGAGCTATTAATTGTTATGTAACAGTCATATAAATTGCCTTGTTACTGTTGTATTAATTGTTATGTTAAACAACATGTTAATCACCTTATTATTGCTATATTACTTAGTATGATAACAGTCATGTAAATTTCCTTTTTATGACTAATTTAATCGTTAGGTAACTGTTATGTTAATTGCCTTGCTATATTGCTACAATGATGTTAGTAGTTAGCAATTTCCTTCTCAATGATAATACACAGCTAGTATTGTTGGTTCGGTCAATATAGCTAGACTGCATGTTGAAATTAAATTGTTCATAAGTGTTATAATGGTAGCATTCTACTTTAAGATTGTTAATATTTTTATTCAAGTTAATGGCTAGTTGGATGGAGATTTTGGATTAATATAGAATTGTCCATTTAGGTTGTAATAATGATTAAAATTATGTTGGTGAGTAAAGACTAGATTTCCAATTTTTAGACTTGCTAAATTGATTATAATGGAGGTTAGATGGTATTTATAATTACAATTTTAGTATTGATTACTTAGACTTGCAAGATTGATTGTATTAACGTTAAATTAGCGGGTGCATTATTGACTAATTGTAACTTTGGCATGCCCCATTTAGAATGGAACCCGTGTTAAAATAGATTGTAACCATTGATTGTTTTAGACTGGGTGATTGGTTGGGTCGGGGATGATGTCATGTATTGGCTTGCGTCATCTGTTGTCTTTGTCCTCTGGCGTTTCGTCAACCTGTTTTTTGGGTATGGGTGTGGTTTTTCTTTTGGTGTTTGGTTTCTAGTGCGTCGGATTTATCTAGAGTCCTCGATCTTGATAGGATGGGTGGTGACAAGGTTGTCGACGCGTCTATCACCTGGGGACGACATGATTCCTTTTGAGGGGATCATGGCATGCCCAATGGGATAGCGGCAAACGAAAACCTGGTCAGAGTCTGTGCATGTTGGGGAGTGTTATCGAGCATGGTAAGTTGCTTGGGTGCATGGGTGGAATGCCTTCGTGCATTTGGTTTGTGCACCTTGAGGTTCTAGTCTTGTTTGTCAACATCATTGTGTCAGGAAGGGGAAGTTTTCCCTTAGCGTGTAGGAGTGTCTTGTTGCGTCGGGCGGGTAGTCGTTCCTCCTTGTTATTTTGTGCATGTTTTGTCCAGTTTCCCTTGTGCCTATGCATGGTGTCATAGTAGCTTGTTTCCTGGACTGTGTGCTTGCATTCATCGTTAGTGGTGGGGTTAAACTGTTGTCATCGTCGCCTTCTTGCCTCTTAATTCTTAAAAAAAAAACAAAAAAAATTGCTTTGCCCACAGCTGTAACGATGGGGTCGTTACATCATAAAACATTAGGCTCATCAAGAAAAAATCACTGAAAAAAAAATGAAATCTCTAGATAGTGTTACGATGAATAAAACATAAACTTTAACACAATAGAAGTGCATTAACTAAAGGCGCATGAACATCATTTAACTAGCATTCAATACAAATATACACATGTGTACCATAGCTGAATGTGAATGCTCTGAAATTGTTGTCCCACATGCACTCCGTCCAACTCCCGGTTTCCAACCGATGTGACCTCACTGGTACCTCCTAGCCAACGCTAGGGGTATTCCTCTCCCCACTGGTCCCCTCGAGCAGCAAAGGGGCCACACACACAATACCAAAAAATGATAGCACCCAGTTTGCCTCGGAAGGTCTAGCTACGACTCATTACCCAACCTAGGTATCCCAACTCCCACAACAAAAAGTTTAGTCAAGATAAAATTTCAACAATTTAACGTTACGCAATCCAGATGTGACCCATATTCCTCTTCCACCATCCCTTTTATAGAGTTTCTTAGTAATTAGTTTCCCAAACCCTCATTAGATTCCTTTTTCATTTATTTAATTAGGAAAAACCTCCCCTGTACACATGTCGCTCGATCCCCTAGTTGCACCAAAAAATCAACTTTATTAAATAATTGAATATTCCTATTTCCCTCACCCACCTAAAAGAGTTCCTAAAAACACTCCTTGGTGTCCCATTATTCCCTTAAAATTATGTTGACAGGCGTAAATGACACACCGTCAACTGGAAGGTTAGATCCAAACTGAGGTTGTTTAATTAACCCAAGCCGTTTAGTATGACCTGACCCAATGAGTTTAATGGATTTGTTAGCCAACTAAAGTCCCAAAAACAATAAAAGAAATAAACTAATCTAAAGCTATGATTCTAACAAATGATAAATTGCTTACTAATGTTTATTATAAAAAAACATGAATATACAATTGATTATAAACAATCTATATACAGTTTACAAGGTTTTCTTGAAATCTTGCGAAAATGAATGTTCATAATAATGTTTCAAAATAAGATAAAGTAAGAACATTTTTTTTTTTTAATGTTTAAGGATTTTAAACTAATAAATACGAAGAAAATACAATTAAAACAATGACACAGAAACAATCAAAGCTAATTAATGCAATCATCGTCTCATACGTATATAAACAAATCCGAATAAAAGAAAACAATGCACCTACTAACCTCTCACTGATCAACAGTACTAAGCTAAATTCATATCTCTGTATTTTATGAGCTCCTGTTAACCTGTGTCAAGTGTAAACCTATGACAAAAATAAACATAATACTTCCTGAAGAAATTCAAGGAAGTGTTTCATATTCTAGAGCGAGTTTATAATGACAGAAAGACAAATAATTATATATCTTGTGACCTTGAAATGTCCAATAACTAAAAATGAAAGAAATTCCAATTCTCAAAAATGGTGTTACCAGTTATCTAGCATTAGAAGTAAACTCAAAATACTTGAATAAATGACCAGTCACAGATATAAACTAAACCAAAAGATAATGAACAACATAAAGAAAAACATGATATAAAATATTATATGTAGAACTGAATAAAGCTAATTTGACACAGATAACATTTCACATCAAGAAACTACATGGGAAGACAATGAAAAAACACTGTAAAGCCTACACGGGATGAAAACCAAAGAGTAAATTGTTTTCTCATATAGTTTCAAACAAAATATGTTTATCATATGGTTGAGGAAGAACTTTTGGGATAATAACTCTTAAAGATTGAAAAAAATTAATATATAAATGATAGCAATTAACCATGTATTGATCAATTATTCAAAGAATTTGAAGATATTATAATGAAAATAAAACCATTTTACTCACAGGACAAAAGTCATTAAGCAACCTGAAATTCCATATTCTTCTTTGAAAATACTTGTCAATTCTCCCAAAGACTCCAACCATTCATTACTCGATTTGAAAATAAAAAAAGTTTACAAAAGAAATAATATACAAAAGAGAAAGGATCAAAATCCTCCTCTGATTTTCTTGGATCCCCATGGCTCTGAACTTTCTCATATATTTATACAATGAATGAATAGTCTGGGCGTCACTAATAATTTCCGCCACCTGAAATTTGTCTCGTAAAGAGACACAAATATCTCTCAAATCGTTCATTTTTTTTAGAACATTCCCACTCGTAATCTAAATGGGTCCATTTTGGATATGGGTTTTCGACCGTTTCTTTAAATTCCTTACGGTTTGGCTGCAATCAGTCCCACAAAATCATCTATTTGTTCTTGATGCATTTCCAAATTGTTTTTGTTGTTGCTTATAAATGTATTTGCAGCAATCCAATATTATTTTTGGATCAATCATCTTGAACGTATTTAAATAATAAAATCAATCCATGATCAGATCCGTACCAAATAAATGATAATAGAAACCTGTGAAACAAAAAGAAACCTAAATTAATAACCTAAAAATTGTGAATAAAACAAAATCTAGAACAATAAAATTAAAATGAATTTAAACTAACTATAAGTTCTAAACAAACATTGTTTATATTTTCCGTTCAAATATGATCTTAAAATTCTAGAATCTTTAAGTTGATGGAGAGGAGAAAAATATTAATTTTGGGTTTTCACAAAATCAAACAAATGATAGATAATTCTTTTATTATTATTATTTTTATTTTGAAATGAGATGCAAAATGAAAAAATAATTTAATTAATTAATCCCACCAAATAATTTTGTGAAAATAAGAAACCAACCAAGATATTATTTGATGAAGTATTGAACCCATTATTCAAAATAGTCAAACGTTCTAAGGATCAAAAGAATGAACACATAATCATAATTTAAACGAAAGTAAACAGTTGATAAAAATTAACATTTTTGTTTAAATTGAGATTTCTATGCTCGTTTCTAAATTTTGAGATATACACTTGTAATGAATGTCTCATACTATAGTGAATGTCTTAAATTTGTCTCAAAGCAAGCCAAGGTATGGAACTATTTGAAAAGGTTGATTCTGTAGCTCATTATAATTATCAAGATTATAATGGGGGGCTTTAAATTTTGTAAAAATCTAGGGGGATTTGTTGGGGCCCAACAAATGGCGACTTAATGGGTGAAGAAGTTATCTCTGACTTATTAGAATTTCATCATAGGGAAGAAGAATAAGACTTGGATATAATTTTTAAGCTACTTTGAAACAAATCCACTTTAATATTACACAATGTTAAGACTAGCTCAGATTTATAGAAAAATATCAGAGAAGAAGAAAATAATGATTTTACAGAGGATTATAACCTGAAGTTGTGTTTTAATCAAAGAGTCACAATGTTTATAACAGGACTTCAATACCGTTGACAGAGCCATTGCTACCAACATACATCCATAGCCCCGGCAGGGATGTCATTTAACCCACTCAAATGATTTAATCCCATACAATAGTTGTATCCACATGATGTATAATTCCATAAAAGTTAATTTAAAATCATATACCTGCTACCTCTCAACCCAACATTGATTCGCTGCCAGCAGGCCTGTTCAGTACCCCAACGAAGTTGTCTTGGTATCATGTGTGCATTTACCCACTACCAACGAGCCTGTTCAGCACCCTGACGGGTTTATACACACATCCCACACTTAAGTTCTTCCAACCCTCTTATTCCACTTTTAAATAATATTACAATTATATATTTATTGATGACAAAGAGAGTGGGCTGATATTGGAGGTTAATTGCAATATAGGTGAAAAATTGATCATTTTTTCATTTTTTTCATTTTCTTTCAAAACTGGAAGTTTTATCATGGTTTAGAGATTTTAGATTTCATTTAAGAAATCATCTAGATAATGGAGAAGAACTTAAAAGTGATTCCTTAAGAATATGGATGGCGTAAAAATTCTAAGGATAATCGTAATTCCCAAAGATCTTGACACATTTTAGGGGTAATACTCTAACAAAGACTGTTTAGGATTTCATGGTACTCAACTGACTTACAAATCAATTATTTTAGTTGAACCTTATCATCAAACACTGTTTGAACTGTTTCAAATTGGTTTCAAAAAAATAAGTATTGAAATGAATGCTTCCTTCGACAATCGCTCTTTGATCAGAAATATAATTATTCAAAAAGACAGACAAGAAGAAAGTTCAATCAAAGAAAGAAAAAAGAAAAGAACGCAACAAACTAAATCATATTTTATTAATGAGATTCAAAATCATAAGTATATCAAAACAAACAAAATCGAAATAGAAAAAGCACACTTTCAGAAACAATTTTGGCCAAAGATAAACTCGAGCTTTGGGATCTACTAACAACCCACTCTAAAGTAAAGGAAGAACTAAATCATATAAAATCTCATGTGCGAGCAAGTTCTTTTCTTAAGACAGTGATGCATAAGATGTTACTTTGACCAAGCATTATTATTAAAAATAAAAGAGACTAAAAGAAAATAGAAAAACCCTTACTAATATGAGTGCAGTCCTATTTGTGGCACCTTGGGTCAGGGTTGAATTGATAATTCAAATTTATTTATCTCTTTACTTTCAATTTAAATTTTTATTGATGATACTGCATTTTTGAAAAGAAATATTCAACGAAAAGGAGAAAGAAAAAGATGTAAAGTGGACTTCCCTGACAACATTCATATTATGATTGTCTTGGTGTACCCACCTGTGTTCATAACTTCATTATTACAAAGAGAAACAATGAGAAATAAAAGTAAATGAAACCTACTCTAAACTACTAAATATATCAAAATGCTAAGTAAAATTGTATTTCCAGTGCAGCCACAAGAGCATCTCCAATCCTGCAAGACATAGAAAATCAAAAATTAGAATAAAAGAATGTAGTATTTGCAGATACAAAAGAAATATGTCATGCTTACCTCCTATAAATTCTTTTGAAAACAAAACAAGCACGATCTTACCATTTTTTTGAAACTTCTTGATGTATGAATCCTCCAACCATTCTGTGATCTTATTGTGATATGGGGCATAATGGCATGGAAGAGTGTAAGTAAGTTTGGAAAACTTGTCAATATTATGGGGACCTGACATAACCATCATCCAAGGTTGAAGTGCCCCATCCTCTTGACAATTCTCCAAGTGTTCATAACTTTCTTCACATGGAGGATATAAAAAAATCATGTCATGCTTACTTCCTAGATGTTTAGGTAGAAACCAATCAAGCACAACTTTATCTTTATTATGAAGATTTTTTAGATACGAATCTTCAAGCCATTCTAACATCCTATCATAAAATTTAGGATGCAAACTATGACTTTGATGAAATGGATATATCAATGGGGATCACATCAAAAGAGGATTCATGACAACAATTAGATTATTGGTTTGAACGCTTCCTTTGATGAGATTGATCGTTTAAAAATGTGAAGCATAAACATTAAAATTCGAACTAATCAAAGAACAAATATGCTATGTAGAATATTTGATCTCCATAAGAATGTGTGCATTGTATTTTTAAAAAATAAATCGTGTAAAATCATCTTGCAACATGTATTTTTTTCCATGCGAGTGATGAAAGTGAAAGAGAATCAAATCTAACTTCATAAATGTTATGTTTGGAATTAATTTCACCAAATCTTGGCATATCGAAAAGATATGATTGTGACGGAAAAGAGTAAGATACCGTGGGTAAAGTATCATGTCCACTAGAATCTAAGAAGAGATAAGGATATAAAGAGTAAAATGAATTAGAAATGAAAACATGAAAAGAATCTGTTGAGCTATGATATTTAGTAATGGTATTTTCAAGACATTCTTGTTCACTTTCCTTAAAAATTTCACTCTGCTTTGGTGATAAATCCTTCAACAGAATATTATCATCTAAATTTGTCTCATGTATGATAGATAATTCAAAACTTTCATGACAAACATCTAATCTTTACTATGGATAAGGTATGATTTGTGGATGAAGGTTTAAGTTTTCTTCTTCCAATTCCATATCTACATCTCTAATCAGTTTCATTGGAATGCTAGAATTCTTAAGATTGATTTCATCGCCTAAGTGTTCTTCAATAATTGAATTTAAATACTGATTAGAGAAAGAGTTAGAAGAATGTGGACATTCACCTTGACCCAACATCAAATCTTCTTCCATGATGTTCGAGGGCTGAGTATACAATGATTCAGAGGAAAAACCAAATTGATTGTGAGTAAGAACCTTTTCAATAGGTTCTACCTCCCTTGCTTGTTCAAAATTTTCAGATGGATTCCTCTCATCCTGCGAAAAAAATTCTTCTTGCAATTGAGTAATAGGATTTGTAACCAATTCATCATTCATGATTGAATATGACTGAATGAAAGGGATGCAAGCATCATAGAGGATATTTAGTACAAATGGCATGTCATCAAGATTAAATTTACAGAGAACATGATGGATTCTTGTTGAAAAGCCTTCTGGAGATGAATTGTCATTGATTAGCAAAGTCTAAAATTCTTTACATAATTGCTTGTAATAATAGATTTCAAAAGCATCTAAAAATTCCTCTACAAATTGAAACCAATAAAAAATGTGATATGTTGGACAAGACTCAAACCAATGTTTAATCCGACCTCTAAAAGTAAAAGCGAACAATCTGCATAAAACCTTTAAATTAGAAATATCATGTTTGATGCATTTGCACCAATACTTGTTAATATGGTCTTTAGTAGATACATCCCCCCCACCATCAAAGGTGAGTTTGGACAAGCAAGAGACTACCTTGTTGGGAATATCAGGTAATGAGAAGTGGAAAGCATGTTCCAACACAGTGATTTGGGGATCCATGGGAAATTAAATACATTCAGAACAAAAGTTATGTGAGGCCATCTTGTCTGTTTCGACTGCCTTCTAGTTCGTTTCAAGATGAAACAAAAGAAGAATTTATAAATTTGGAATTATCACAGGCTGAGGGGTAAAACATTTAATAATTAAATTTACGTCAACCCTCCTTCTAGGGCCATTTATTGACGGGCGTAAATGACACACTATCAACTGGAAGGTTAGATCTGGACCGAGGTTGTCTAATTAACCCAAGACGTTTGGTATGATCTGACCCGATGGGTTTAATGGCTTCAGTAGCCAACTAAAGTCCTAAAAACAGTAAAAGAAATAAACTAATCTAAATATATGATTCTAACAAACAATATATTACTTACTAATGTTTATTATAAAAAAATGTGAATATACAAATGATTATAAACAATCTATATACAGTTTACAAGGTTTACAAGGTTTACTTGAAATCTTGTGAAAATGAATGTTCATAATAATGTTTCAAAATAAGATAAAGTAAGAACAAAAATCTTTTTTTTTATTGTTTAAGGATTTTAAACTAATAAATACTAAGCAAATACAATTGAAACAATGACACAGAAACAATCAAAGTTAGTTAATGCAATCATCGTCTCATTCATATATAAACAAATCTGAATAAAAGAAAGCAATGCACCTACTAAACTCTCACTGATCAATAGTACTAAGCTAAATTCATCTCTCTGTATTTGTATGAGCTCCTCCTAACCCATTTCATGTGTAAACCTATGACAAAAATAAACATAATACTTCCTAAAGAAATTCAAGGAAGTGTTTCATATTCTGGAGCGAGTTTATAACGACAGAAAGACAAATAATTATATATCTTGTGACCTTGAAATATTCAATAACTGAAAATGAAAGAAATTCCAATTCTTAGGAATGGTGTTACTAGCTATCTAGGATCAGATGTAAAATCAAAATACTTGAATACATGATTAGTCACAGATATAAACTAAACCAAGAGATAATGAACAACATAAAGAAAAGCATTATATAAAATATTATGTGTAGAACTGACTAAAGATAATTCGACACAGATAACATTTCACATCAATAAATTACATGAGAAGACAATGAAAAAATACTGCAAAGTCTACATAGGAAGAAAGCCAAAGAGTAAACTTCTTTCTCATATAGTTCCAAAAAAAATATGTTCATCATATGGTCCAGGAAAAACTTTTGGGATAATAGACTCTTAAAGATTGAAAAAAAATAATATATAAACGATAGCAATTAACCATGTATTGATAAAATAGACTAAAGCTAATTTAAATCAATGCATAATCAATTATTCAAACAATATGAAGATATTATAATGAAAATAAAACCATTTTACTCAAAGGACAAAAGCCATTAAGCAACCTGGAATTCCATATTCTTCTTTGAAAATACTTGTCCATTCTCCCAAAGATTCCAACCATCCATTACTCCATTTGAAAAGAAAAAAATGTTTACAAAAGAAATAATATACAAAACAGAAAGGATAAAAAACCTCCTCTCAATTTCTTGGATCCCCATGGCTATGAACTTTCTCATATATTTATACAACGAATGAATAGTCTCGGTGTCACTAATAATTTTTGCCACCTGAAATTTGCCTTGTAAAGAGACACAAATATCTATCCAATCGTGCATTTTTTTTATAAAATTCTCGTGCGTAAGCTAAATGGGTCCATTTTGGAGATTGGTTTTCAACTGTTTCTTCAAATTCCCTACGGTTTGGCTGCAATCAGTTCCGCAAAATTGTTTGTTTTTTCTTGATGCATTTCAAAATTTTATCTGTTGTTGCTCATAAATTTATTTGCAGCAATCCAATATTATTTTTGGATCAATCATCTTGAATGTATTTAGATAATAAAATCAATCCATGATCATATCCGTACCAAATAACTGGTAATAGAAACCTGTGAAATAAAAAGAAATCTAAATTAATAACCTAAAAATTGTGAATAAAACAAAATCTAGAACAATAAAATTAAAATGAATTTAAAATAATTATAAGTTCTAAACAAACATTGTTTATATTTTCCATTCAAATATGATCTTAAAATTCTAGAATCTTCAAGTTGATGGAGAGGAGAAAAATATTAATTTTGGGTTTTCACAAAATCAAACAAATGATAGATAATTCTTTTTTTATTATTATTTTTATTTTGAAATGAGATGCAAAATGAAAAAATAATTTAATTAATTAATCCCACCAAATGATTTTGGGAAAATGAGAAACCAACCAAGATATTATTTGATGAAGTATTGAACCCATTATTCAAAATAGTCAAACTTGCTAATGAACAAAAGAATGAACACATAATCATAATTTAAACGAAAGTAAACAGTTGATAAAAATTAACGTTTTTGTTTAAATTGAGATTTCTATGCTCATTTCTAAATTTTGAAATATACTTTTGTAATGAATGTCTCATACTATAGTGAATGTCTTAAGTTTGTCTCAAATGAAGCCAAGGTATGGAACTATTTGAAAAGGTTGATTCTATAGCTCATTATAATGATCAAGATTCTAATGGGGTTTTTTTTAATTTTCTAAAAAATTAGGGGGAGTTGTTGGGGCCCAACAAATTCTTAAATGACTTACGTCTTACTTAATTCCTAGTTGAGTTCATAAATTGAAAGTTCAAAGGCTAGATTCATTACTAAGTTAGACATTCCCCTTTCTCTTAAGTTTCTCATTTTCATTAAGTTTCCCATTTTCTTTAAGTTTCCCCTTTTTCTTAGGTTCCCCCCTTTTGTTTAAGTTTCCCCTTTTTATAACTAAATTCAGAATTAGTAGGTTTAGACAAAAACAACCAAATACCCCTTTATTAAAATTTCCACTTCAATTATTAATGCTTGAATTTTCTAATTAGTTATAAAAAAAACCTTTAGTGATTTGAAATTTTATAAAAAGAACCTTACTGAATTGAAATTTTATAAAAAGAACCTTAGTGAATTAAAATTTTCACTTTAATCTAGTTATATGTCTAATTATTATTTTTTTGTTCTAAGGTTCTACTCAGACCTAGGTTTTCAATTCACTAGGCTTGGCAATAGTTATTAGGGGTAAAATTAGTGATTAAACTTTACTTATCACACCATTCATTTTAAGGCTGACTAGGTCTTAAGGAGGTATAGTTTTGTAGGCACTAGGTTTCTTTACTTACTAGTTAAAATCATGATGTTCCCTTCAGGATGCACTACGTGCTCCAAGGGTTCTACTCACCTCTTTTTGTTTTCTTTGTGCAACTTTATTTTCAATATGCACTATGTTCTCCAAGGGTGCCACTTTCCTCTTTCCATTTTCTTTGCGCAACATTCCCTTCAATACGCACTACATGCTCCAAGGGTTCCACTCACCTCTTTTTGTTTTCTTTGCGCGACATTCCCTTCAAGATGCAGTACGTGCTCCAAGGGTGTCACTCACTTCTTGAATGAATTTGGTAGATGTCAAACCCCTTGAATGAATTTGGTAGGGTGTCACTCACTTCTTGAATGAATCTTGTGGGAGACTAAGGGCCTCTAATGAATAAGGACCCTACCTTATTGCATGCCCCTTAGAATCATCGTGAGTGACTGTCACAGTCTTCCCTCATGACATCAGAGGTCTTCTCAAACTAGGTAATCGTTAACCTACAATTCGATCCACGACGGGAGTGATAGTAGGTTGTGGGAGGGCTACTTCCACACCTCTCCCTCAACGTCTTTGGTTTTCGTTCATGACCCCTCTACTCCAAATGTGAGTTTGTTCGGTGAGATATCATCAACCTACATGTAACATCCCGCTCTGGTGCACTGAGTGAACTTATTCTTAGAGGACACTTGCTCGCAAGTGATCCAGATTATTATGCTAATAAAAATTTTGATTTTGATTCTGAGGCGTTATGGGTTGATGACATGTTGTTTTACTACATTGACATAGACAAGTGTTATTGACTCAGTTTTACTGAGTCTGTAGGATTTTGTACCTCGAGGATGCAGAGGCATAAATGAAACCCCTTGGACTCTAGATTGAGTCAGGGAGTGTACTATTGGGGTTTGATTGTATTACTGTGATATTAGTGCATCTGAATAGATTATATGATATGGATATATTCTCACATGATTTTTTGATGATGTAGCTTGACGATATCTTGCCAACCAAAGTCACATGTGGAGTAAAGGGATCATGCACGACTACCAAAGATGTTGAGGGAGAAGTATGGACAGCAGCCTTGCCACAGCCTACTATCTCTCCTGCTATGGCTCGAACTGTAGGTTAACGTTTACCTAGTTCAAGAGGACCCACGATGTCGTGAGGGTAGACTGCGTCAGTTGCTCATGATGATTCTAAGGGGCGCACAATAAGGCGGGGGCTTTGTTCCTTAGAGGCCCTTAGTCTCCCACAAGTTCACCTAGCGGAGTATTGACTCTAGGGGTTTTTGATGTCTACCAAGTCAGTCAAGAGGTGAGTGGAAACCTTGGAGCACGTGGTGCATCCTGAAGGGCACGTCGTGCAAGAAAAATGGAAAGAGGCAAGTGGCACCCTTGGAGCGCATAGTGTGTCCTGAGGGGCATGTCACACAAGGGAATAGATTAGGTGAGTGGCAACCTTGGAGCACCTAGTGCGTCCTGAAGGGCACGTCGTGTTTTGATAAATGAATGAACTTAGACGGACTTAGGATGAACAATGTGATAATAATTAAAAAAAAAAAAAAACAATTTCCCTAATAAA
>ML780089.1:157460-174729 GCA_009831015.1 Picea engelmannii
TTCTAGGAGTAACTCTAGGTGGGTGAGGGAAATAAAGATAATTAATTAATTAAAGAAATTAATTTATGGAGGAATGAAGGGGATGGGTGACACTTGTACAGGGAGGAATTTTTAGGAATTAAATTTTAAAAACTTAATTAAACAAGATTTTAGGAAAGTAAAAGAACCATGAAACTCTATATAATGAAGGGAGGATATGGAGGTTGGATCATCTTCTATTTGTGTAACGTTTCTCTACATAAACATCTACTTGACTGACTTAACTTGTGGGAGTTGGGATACCCAGCTCGGTGAGGAGTGGTAGCTCGGCCTTGTGAGGCGAGCTGGGAGCTAGTCGAAATCTTTGGATAGTGAGTGTGTGGCCCCTTTGCAGCTCATGGGGCTAAGGGGGAAGAAGAGTACCCCTATCATTGGCTAGAAGGTACTAGTGTATTCTCGTTGGTCGGCACGCAGGAGTCGTAAGGAGCACGTGGGACGTCCACTTAGATCAGGAAAAGGTACGCTTTCTTTGTTTTGTATGGTAAATTGTTTTAGAACTTAAGCTTGAATCTACATTTTTTTACTTGGGTAAGTGAACTGGTTGTCTAGATGGTTTTCCAAAATTTTCTTAGCTTAGCTCGATGATAGATTGACTCCCATGGCTTCATTTCCCCACCTGTCTTGACCACCTTGCTATGTTGATTGTGACCTTTGTGGTTGTTTATCCTTCATCCCTAGCTCACTAGTCCTCTCTTGAGCAGTTAGCCAGGAGCTTGATCTACGGTCATCACCTTAGCGTTAAAAAACCTATGGATCTCAAATCCCTTCTTTTCTGTGCGAGGACGATGAGCGAAGGATGAACCTATTAGTCATCTACCTCTGTTGTTTGTCCCTAGATGATCGAATGGTTTTTGTGCCTTCTATCGATTGAGTACCTCTACTTATGTTTTATCTTTGCATCCTTTGAGGGTTTATCTATGCATTTGTTTATTTTATTTTCGCATTTTTAGCGGCATGACCTTGAAATTTCTCATTGCTTGGGTGGATAAAATATCTACGATCCTTTCGATGGATTTTCATGGTGTTAGTGGAATTTCTTCACATATATATTTTTTACAGGTAGACCACTGCTTTTACCTCATTCCTCTTGGTTGAACAGATTGTACCCCACCAAATTCTTAGCCAATACCTGGTTCTGTTACAACGACTTACCCTTGATCGATTGCGATTGAATCCTAATTATCTAGCTCTCGATTGGGAGGAACTCTGTGTTTCCTTTGGTAATCTCAGTGTTCTGTTATGAATTGAATATGTTTTTTGTTAACCAATCCTATGTTAGAACTGTAATCTTCCTTACCTGTTTAGAGTGTTAGAACTTGGCTTGGGTTAGGGACAGCGTAAATATTTTACAATTTTCTTATATGATTACATGCATATATATTTTTGGGGGTATGTTGAACAACGCACTCATAGAACTGACAGTGATTTACTTTGGGGGCCGAGATGTTCATTGTCGACAAGGTTATCAAGGGTCTGCCTGATTCTTTACCTTTCCACTTGCTAGCGTTGTCCTCCTATTGACAGCCCTTACACTCATTGGGGATGCTGTTATTTTTTTTTTATCTATTTTATGCTTTTAAATTCGTGAAAACTTTGACAGCGATATGCTCTTGGAGTAGCATTGGAAATTCTATTGTACCTATGTTTTTTCCAAGTCATTCCCTTGTAATACCTGTATTTACCAACAAAATATGTGGTGTTATACTGGCGACACTATTTGTGTCTTTTTTTTCTGGTGACTTATATTCGGTCACCGTTGTTTTTTGATTGATAGAGAATCCTAGGTAGCGCCTTTAATAACAGGGCCTTCTGCATTCCTCTCATCTATGCGCCCATTAAATTATACGCCCCAACACCCCAGCTCACTCTGCATTTCCTTTAATTCGACCTTGACTGTTGGCAGTTCCTTTTGTAGACAACATAATTATGGCAGTTTTTATAGAAGGTTTGAAAGGATGCATGCATTTCTTTTTTTATATATACCAACGAAACACTAATCTTCAGACAACAATGTTAACAACAATAAGAACATATTAATACTTGCATTAAAATTTGATGGTAACCATATGTATTTATTTGTGACTTCTTAGATATTCTTGATGCACTGAAGCGAGAGGTGAATATTTAGCTCTGGTGGTTATATCCCTATATTTAGTAATTCCACCCTTGATTTTACATATAACAAAGCATAGCTATTAGAGTGAGTATGCATTTAAACCTTGTGCGTGACTCCCTATCTTAGAGGGTCTATGACTCCTTTAGTGTGTAAGGATTTCCTCCTTGGAAAATCGTGGATAATGGAAATAAAAAGAAAGTTAT
Organism: Picea engelmannii; assembly: GCA_009831015.1. Taxonomy (NCBI): domain Eukaryota; kingdom Viridiplantae; phylum Streptophyta; class Pinopsida; order Pinales; family Pinaceae; genus Picea; species Picea engelmannii. The sequence continues at coordinate 159,819 of ML780089.1, forward strand.
GACTTCCTTATAATAATTTATAGGTCACCCTTAACTTATTTTCTTTAAAATTAACTAATGAATGACACTTGGAAATTTTAGTCTAAAAGTCAAGGGTGGGAAATTATGAAAATGCCATAAAATGGTTATATTAAATAAGGAATTAAGATTTTGGTCTTCCTTTGTTTCCTCATAGAGGGGTATGTAAGTGGGGTGTTGAAGACTTATATACCTCCTGGTAGGTGTTAACTTCTCTTTTCCGTAAGTGGATTTTAAGACAGCCTTGACTCTTACTTGTGCTTATTTTGTCACTTTTTAAAAGGGGTCTAAGGGTGTAATAAAGGGATGTAGGGAGGGTAGAAAGGTCTTGCTTAGTCAGTTATGTTCCACATTGAGTTCCTATCTAAAACCTTTTTGGCCTTGAAATGTTTATATATATTTATTACTTACTAAGAATAAGTCTTCCTAATTCTCTTAAGGGAACCCAAGCTCTAAATCTAAAGGATACAGAGGAAGAGTAACAAACTGGGAACTTTGTGATCTCCTAATTGATGATAGTTAAAACACCTACACTCACCCATGTATTTCCTTGTATGTCCTTGACTGGTTAAGTGTTGTGTTGCTATGGAAGGGTATATACCTATTTTCGAGTGGTTATCTCCTAGTCGTCAATTATTTGGATTGATGAGGTAATTAATTGCTAGGGTAACAATAAGTTGTGGGTGAAGTCCTCTGGTTAGTATCTTGGATCCTAGAGAGTTGGTTTTAGCTAGAGTCCTTGGTCTATATAGGGTTGTAGCACCAAGGTTATCATTGTGCCTATCTCCTAGGGATGGCATGATTCCTGATGAGGGGATCATTGCGCACCCTATTGGATAGAGGCGATCAATAACTTGGATAGGGTATTACTCCCCGTTGTGGTTTTTGTGGAACTTGTAAGTTCGATGATGGCGCTTGGGTTGCAGTGCATTCCTATATATGGTTGCACACCATCGAGGTTCTAGTTATCTAGTTGTTGAGGCCGTGGTGTCAGGATGGGTAGTCGTTTTTGTCTATCCTTGATTTCTGCATGTTGCGCCCTGTTTCTCTTGTGCTAGTGCGAAGCGTCTTAGTTGTCAGTCACCTATTCGGTGGGCATGTATTCGTCGTCTAGGTGCGATTAACTATGTAGTCATTGCCTTCTTTCCTAGAAGCAAAAAAAAAAATTGCACCTTCTTCTTCACTTGTAGTTGTAACAATGGGGATGTTACACTACATCCATCACTGAATCATGTCAGTAGTAACAATCAACATCATAATATCTAATCATATGTACATATGTCACATCAACAACATTTAAACCCTAACAATCCACTCCCTGACTCGATATGGAGTCCAAGGGGTTTTATCGATGCCTCGACATCTTCAATGTCCAGAGTCCTATACACTCAGGAGACCCATTCAATAGCACCTGTCTATGTAAATACTATAAAATAACATATCGTCAAATCCACAATATCTCATAATCATAATCAAAACAACCAATAGTATAATGACCCGGATCACTTTCACGCAATTGTCCTCAAAGAATAAGTTCGCTCAGTGCGCGCAAGAGAGGGATGTTACATAAATCTTACTAAGTTTTTATTGTGCATTACTGTGTCTAAAAATTTGGCATAAATAAACTGTAACATTGTTAGAAATTAAGTACAACGTCAAAATAGGATCAATGTATATCATGAGTTTTGGTAGAAAAACTATCAAACAAAGTAAACAACTATTCACATCCTAGATTTATGAACATAGTAATAATACCAGTAATAAAGAAATAAAACATATATGTACAAACCAATTAATAAACCAGATTTGTATTTATATAAGATACCTATAAGGGAGAGAATTTTTCTTTTTCAAAAAATACAATGCATACAACGAGAAGGGAATCAACACAGATTAGAAAATAGTTACATAGTTAACATATTACACTATGCATGTATCCCAAAAGGAAAATTGTTACAAAATTTACAAATTACACTATGCATATATCCGAAAGGGAAATAGTTATAGAGTTAACATATTATACCATGCATATATACGAAAGGAAATAGTAACATAGTTTAATAAAATGTATCATTTATATATTCAAAAAGAATCGTTACAGAGTTTAACGAAATACACTTTGCATACATTCAAAAGAAATTCATTACAATGACCATATATATATTCTACAAGGGAAATAACAGTAAAGAAAAACAAGGATAATGATTGTATATAAATTAAATAAAACAATTACTAGAGTATTACAAAACTATTAAATGCATAAACAACAAGTTTGATTTACATACTTCCAAAAATGAATATACAATTTATTCCATCAACTATCTAAGATAATAGAACAACCCGATGGTAGTTAAGGAATGGAAGTCAAATACCTTTCTAAGAAAAGGTATTCCTGAATATTCATGGTACCAACCTCCATGACACTTGTACATCAAACAACAAACAAGTTAGGATGTTGTACAAAGTTATTTAAACAACATAAGTATTTACACAATTAAAAGACCAACTTACCGCAAATGTACTAAATATCCTGGTATCTTTGTCTATCTCTTGAACTACACCGGAATGTACATGGATTCTAATGTATGATGGGTACCCTCGCAAACAATACACAGGGCCCATCATTATTCATTTAGCCAAGAATAAATGTATTAAGAATTACAAAGAAAAATTGTTACAGAGTAAAACAAGAGAACAAATCGAATCTATGCAAAACTGATAGTCTATTTAAATATGAATCCTAACTGAGTTCTAATCACATAAATGAATTGAACAAGCTCTTCAGATCATAAAATTCCATAGAATAACGAGTCCAGGGGTAAGACCCTTCAGACCCGGAACAACCTAGAAGGAAAATATTATTGCGACTAAAATATAACACCAAGCATTATATAACATACTTAAACAAAGGACATGAAGTTCACTATGGAAAATTTCATAGAGGTATTGTTACATAGCCGAAGAAATAAGAATTACCACCACCACGAGTTAACTGCTTGGATAATAACAACGTACATAAGAACAAAAAAATAAATGGGTTTTTAAAACTCTTACCAGGTTAGTGAAAACACAACCATAAGCAATCCAACAACGCTATGAACACCTAACACTCACACAGATAAGTTACTCGTCGCTATGAATACCTCTTAGGGTAGAACACAAAGAAACAAAAAAAAACTTGGAAGTACGAAATAAGTGAAACCAGGGAAAGGTCGAAAGGGTTAACGCTCTGACCCAAAATCTTAACACTTGGAAAAAAGAGGACCCTACGCGTGTACATCTTTAGGAAAAACACCAAGAAAAATCCATCTCGAGATGGTAACTACAAGTGGTGCATGCAATATCACATGACATTCTAGATAACGATGAGAAGTTGGTGGGAAATTCATTTAAGGATGGTACCAATACGAGTTTAATCACCTCGTATAACGTTACGACAACTCCTTTTATGTGAAATGTTATCCACTACACGATACAAAAAGTTAATGTTTACGCATATCAAATCAAATATTAATATATATGTTGTGTATTAAGTGCCAACGTCCAAATAAAACCAAATTAATACACGTGAAAAGTGAAACCCATTAATGTATGATGAGACAATGAAATAGCTTGGGGTGATAATTATATGAGTACGTTAGCAAGGATCATATAATACAAACTTCAAACACTATGTTAACAAGGACTTGTATCGAATATCAATGTTAACCATAAAAGGGTATTACAATTAAATAACCATCGCAAGAACTATACATCTATATGGATATATATAGGCATAGCATCAAACTTGTACTCAATTCAAAATAGGAATAACCTTAGAATATGGAAACTTAGCATATATGTATATAGGTTATCAAATTATTAAGTGTTATGGAATAGGACTTAGGATANNNTATATATATATATGGAGTCGCTCAACTCATCATAGTATAGAATAATATAACTTAGGTGGAGAGAAGTTATGAAGTGAAGTGAAATAGATTTTTTTGGTTGAATAAATGATATACAATTTATTTTTTCCAGAATTTAAGGTCTATGGCATAATGGTATCAGACTTGTAGGTTACATCACTGGGCATTTTTATGGGCTTTATCATAACAAAAATCTAACATGTAAAATTGTCTTTATTTTCCTCTTACCTCTAGGAAGAAAAATAAATTTATTTTATAGGAAAATGACAGAAGTGCCTAGGGCTTGGGTAGAAGAACATCATCAAGAGAACCTTGAACAAGAGAATTTAGGTGATGGACATCTCTGGGTGGACCTAAATAATGACAATAATTCTGAAATTATAAATATAGTAATAGATCTGAGAGAAGAACTAAAAACAATTAGAGAATATAATGAAAGGATTCTAAAGCATCAAGAGGAACTAAATGAAATTCTACTAGAGAAATTATGCAATCCAATTGCTGATGAAAATAAGGGACCAAATTCTATCAATTCTGAGATATCCCAACCAAAGAAGAAAGAAATAAAATTAGAGTATCCTGAATCTGAGACAGAGTCAGTATACAAGGATAAGAAAGACACATAAACTTCTACCGAAAGTAGGCCTAGTCCTAAAAAAAGAACCAAAAAGAAACCTAGACAACATGATGAAGTCATGGGAGAATTTAAGAAGATTAAACCTCCAACATTGAATGGGTAAGTGGATATTGGTGAAGAAGCAAAGGCATGCCTCTCTCATATGCATAAATATTTTCAAATATACAAGTATTAAAGTGAGCTTAAAGCCCAGATAGCTACTTACAATATGATAGAAAAATATGGCATATGGTGGAAACATATAAAAAGAGTGAAAAGTATTAAGGAAACAAAAATCACTTGGAAACCATTTAAGAGATATTTTAAGAAACAATACCTATCTAAACAATATTATGAGGGTAAATCCAAGGAGTTCTATGAATTGAAACTGGGAAATCTTACAATGAAATATTTATGTAGTAAGTTTCTAAGTTTTTCGCGTTATGTACCTTATATTGTGGATGAAAAACCAAAGATTCAATGATTCTTGAGTTTCTTACCTAGTTCTTATAAAGATCAAATTGAGTTTGATAATCCAAAAACTTTGGAAGAAATCATGAAGAAAGCCAAACTCTGTTTTGAGCAGTATAAAAATAGAAATGAGAATTATACGAATTGGAATGGGAAAAAGGTTGAAATGTTTGACCCTAAGAAGAAAAGGGGGGCTTACTCTAATACAAATGTTGATAAAATATTTTAGGTAGATAATAAGTTCAGAACAAGTAAACCTTTCAATCATCCTGAAAATAAGGGTACCAAACCACCAACCTTCTTCAATAAAGAAACGACCCAAAAAGAGACAGTAAAATGTTGGAAATGTAGTGATCATCATGAATACAAAGAGTGTCCTCTCAAGAAGAAGGGAAATAACAATGTGCAAAAAATACAGGAAGCAACTGTAGTTGGTGATCTGGATAGGCCTACAACAAAAATTAGCACAACCTTGAAAAATTGACAAGCATTCCATCGAACTTAAATGGTAGAAATTGAAGGTATGATACATTATCAAACAGTTATTGTTTTAATTGATCTAGGTGTTAGTTTAAGTGATATTTCACCAAGAGTTGTAGAAATATGTAAGCTACATAAAGAAAAGTTTGAAAAATCCTAGTTAATACAATTAGCTACAAGAACTAAAAGGAGAATTACAAATGTTGTTAAACACTGTGAACTTGGTATGAATGAATTAAGAGCACAAATTAACTTAAACATATTACCTTTAGGGTTGTATGATGTGCTAATCACTATGGATTATCCAGAAAAGTTTAAAGTGGTCTTAGATTTTTACAATAAATCATTTACTTGTGTAGATGAGAGGGGTAACATTATAAACATTAAAGGAGTATCAAGACCTGTTAGTATAAGAGAAATCACAACCTTACAAGTTAAAATATGAATTCAAAAAGGGTGTAAAATACTTGTTGTACACATAAATTATAATGAAAAAGAGGAAAACAATATTTAGATAGATAAATATCTCGTATTACAGGAATTTCAGGATATTCCCAAACTACCACCTAAGAGAGAAATAGATTTCTCCATAGACCTAATACCTGAAGAATTACCTACTTCAAATATCCTTATAGGATGAATATCCTACATTTAAATGAATTAAAAAGTCAATTGCATGAATTGATAGATAAGGAATATATCTGACCAAGTGTGTCTCCATGGGCAACACCAATAATTTTTGTTAGAAAGAAAGATGGAAATTTACTTCTTTGTATTGATTATAGATAACTTAATAAAATTACTATTAAAAATAGATACCCATTACTTCGTATCAATGGTCTGTTTGATCAAGTACGAGGAGATACAAGATTTTCTAAGATGGATCTAGAAGTTATTGTGCAGTTCATTGTTCTGACTATGATGGTTTCATCGGGCCCATTAGTCATTATTTTATTAGCAGTTCGCTAAGGTAATCTATAATTACAATGATCTATCATCGGGTATGAAATACTATTTACCCAAGTATTTCATCTTTGGCGATGGACATCCATGTAATGATGAAAACAAGGTAATGATTGATAGAAAATTTCAATAGAGGTTGATAAGTCCTCATATTCCTATCGATTGGACAGAATATCGATCTGTATGTTACAATTAGATTGTGGTGGGTATAGTTTAGTGGCAAAAGTGTGATTCATTACATTATCAACTCGAATAATTGAAGGATCTTTCACATGGATCTTTGATCCATCTAAAGCTCTATTTCCAAATAGGTGAAAAACCTCCCTTATGAATAAATATTATCCATCCAAGGTGGCATAGTTCATGTGTAACGGAACTTCATATACTTTATGTTCCCATATTAGAGTATAGTGCTTCACTTCTTTCCATTAAAAAAAATGCTCGTTGGTGTTCCAAAAGTTCCTTTATGTTCTGGTTATCATCAATTTAGGAAAAATGATAAAGATATTTATAAAACAACCTTTAGAATGAGGTACGAACAATATGAATTTTTCATAATACCTTTTGGGCTGACTAATTCCCCAGCCTCATTCATGTGCTTGATGAAAAATATTTTGTGCAAATGTATAGATAAATTTGCGATCGTCTTTATAGATGATATACTCATCTATTCGAAGGATGAAAAGGAGCATCAAGAACATTTAAGAATAGTATTACAAATACTAATAGAACATAAATTATATGCAAAACTAAGTGTGAGTTTTATAAAGATCAAATTGAGTATTTGGGACATATAATTTCCAAAGAAGGTATAGTTGTTGACTCAGAAAAAATAAAGGCTATAATGAATTGGCCTGCACCTAAGGATGTTTCAGACATAAGATCCTTTATGGGTATAATTGACTACTAATGGAAGTTTATAGAAGGGTTTTCTAATATTTCATATCCTATAACCTCGTTACAAAAGAAAGGAAATAAGTTCATCTAGTCCAATAAATGTTAAGAAATTTGTAATATTTTAAAGAAACTCTTAAATACAACTCCTATATTAAAATTGGCAGACCCAGATAAAGACTTGTTAGAAAAAACATGATCGTGGAGAAATAAAATAAAACACAAAACACACACAATACAATAGAGACACATATATATGTGCTTCACCTAGTGTGGGCTACATCCACGAGAGAAAATTCCAGGTCATTCCTTATTATTATCCAACAAAATGAATGGATACAACCTACAACTCAACCATTGTAAATTCCTCTTCTTTATCTGTAACATCCTGCTCTGGCGCACTTACCAAACTTATTCTTTGAGGACACTTGCTCGCAAGTGATCTGGATTTTTATGATGATAAAACTTTTTCCTTCATTATGATGCGTTAAGTTATATGACAGGATGTTTTTACTACTTTGATGTAGACAGGTGCTGCTAACTCAGTTTCATTGAGTGTGCAGGGTTTCGGACCTTGAGGATGCAGAGGCATCGGTGGAACTCCCTTGGACTCTGGATTGAGTCAGGGAGTGGGCTATTTGAGTTGCTTCATTTATGGTGATATTGTTTTGTTTTGATGATATGCTATTGATTTTATGATATGTTGTTGACATGATCTGACATGATGGTAGATGATGTAGGCTGACGATAGCTTGCCGACCAGAGTCACATATGGAGTGAAGGGGCCACACACGAGTTCTAGAGAGATTGAGGGAGAGGTGTGGACAGCAGCCCTGCCACAGCCTACTAGCACTCCCGCCGTGGCTCCAACTGTAGGTTAACGATTACCTAGTTCGAGAGGATCCACGATGTCGTGAGGGAAGACTGCGACAGTCGCTCATGATGATTCTAAGGGGCGTGCAATAAGGCGGGGGCCTTATTCCTTAGAGCCCTTAGTCTCCCACAAGTTCACCTGGAGGAGTGTTGACTCCAGGGGTTATAGAGTCTACCAATCCGTCAAGTCAACGAGTGGCACCCTTGGAGCACATGGTGCATCCTGAAGGGCACGTTGCGCAAAGAAATGCAAATCAACGAGTGGCACCCTTGGAGCACGTGGTGCATCCTGAAGGGCACGTCGCGCAACCGAAGAAAACAAGGTGAGTGGCACCCTTGGAGCACGTAGTGCATTCTGAAGGGCACGTCGCATTGATGTTGATGATGAGACAACCTAGATGACCCTAGACTTTAACGCCTGATAAAATTCTTAAAAATGACTCCCCTAATTAAATTGTCGCCCTGTTCAAATCAAAACCTAAATTAAAACATCTCTAAGACAAATTTTGACAAGCCCTAAGAAAATATCCTACAAAAATAAACATAGAGCGTAAACTAAAACCCTCCTAGGTGTTAATTAAAGTCTTCTTAAAAGTAAAGGGGGTAAAGAAATGAGGGGGATAAATTAATTGAAACCAAGGATTTTTAAATTTTAAAGAAGATTAAACTTATCTAAGAAAGGGGGGGTATAAAAATTTAGGATTTTAAAAACATTTTGAAAAGACAAATAAGCGCAATTATCACTTTGGGTTTAACAAAAAAATAATAATAATAAATAATAAAGAAAAGGAAAAATAAATAAAAATAAATAAATAAATAAAAGAGAGGAATAAAAAAATAGAAATCAGGAAACTTGTAATAAAGAAAACTTAATAATGGAAAGAAGGGGACATAGGGTAAAAAACAAAAAGGAATCAGTGTTAGGAGTTACTAAAACTCAGCAACTTCGTTTTAGGAAAGTTATTAAAATAATGAGAGGGGATCTAGGAACCCTAGGAGTGATTTTAGGAGCAACTTTAGGGGGAGTGAGGGAAATGAGTCTTTTTTTTAAATTAAAGAAAATTAAATTGGAGAAACATGGGGGATGAGGGACACTTGGATGACGGAGATTGTTTAGAGGTTTGTCATTAAAAATTAATTAATTAATGATTAGGAAAGTAGGTGGGTCTCAATTTTTCTATAAAAGAAAGGGAAAGGAAGGAAGAGGGGGATGAACGGTTAGCATAACGTTACGCTGCCGAATTGTGGCTTGACGGGCTGCTTGTGAAGAGTTGGGTTTATCTCAGCTGTGTTGCAGTGGTAGCTCAACAGTGGAGGTGAGATGAGATTCTAGTCTATCTTTGGTTCTTGTGTGGCCCCTTTGCGGCTCGAGGGGCTAAGGGGGAAGCAGAGTACCCCTAGCGTTTGGCTGGGAGGTACCGGTGAGCCTTCTACGGTCGGCGAGCGGGACACGGCACGGAGTGCGGGACGTGGCACGAAGCACGAGACGTTTTCCGACACGGGCGTAAGGCAATGGTATGATTTTAATCAGTGAAGTAGAAGACATTTTTACTTTCGGCAAATTTAATGTTATTGATGTTGATATTGTGAGATGGTTCTGGCATTTTTATATTCAACAATTTCGTTTCTGCAATGCTATTGTGAGTTTGTTCTGGCAAGTTTCGGCAAATTTAATGTTATCGATGCTGCTATTGTGAGATTGTTCTGGCATTTTTATATTCAACAATTTCATTTCAGCAAGGTTATTGCGAGTTTGTTCTGGCAATGTTGAAATTGTTACCGCCGCTTTTTGGCCATGAGAAGAATGTGTTTGTTGGGCGTTTTGGTATGCATTGTAGATTTTGGGTTTTAATCTGGGCTTGAATGCATTGATCTACATTTTATTGTTGATGGTCTGCGTTTCTCCTTCAGTATGAGCATTCTTATGTTGGGCGTATTCATCTTACACCGTGGGCAATTCAGGTGTTGGGCGTTTCCATTGCACACTATGAGAAATTCTTACCTTGGTCTTTTATTAAATACGGGGGACGATTTCATTATACACAGTGAGCAAATTTTATAGTGGTCGTTGATCCTATACAGTGGGCGTTTTGCACTGTTACTGGGCGATTTGGCAACTGTAGGTTGGGCGTTATGCACAGTTATCTTGGGCGTTTTGTTTACAACTGATATGGGGTGTTTTTGCAACTGTTTGTTGGGCATTCTACCGATGTATTGGGAGTTTTTTTAAACCTGCGTGTTAGATGTTTAATGATTGTGTGTTACTGATGCATTGGGCGTTTTTAAATTTGCATGTTAATGTTTAAAGATCTGCATTATTAACTGACACTTTTGGGCGTTCCTTAAATCTGCGTTTCAGAGGTTTCAATGGTCTGCGTTTTTATTTACACACAATGGCAATGATGTTACTGGGTGATTTGTTATGTACAGTGGGAAAAATTTGACTGAGTGTTTATTTCATACAGTGGCAAGTATTTGAATGGGCATTTTAAGTGGTCTGTGGTTAATGGCATACCTATGTATGTGTTTATTGGCTGTGTTTGCATGGACTGTGTGAAATGGGCGGTGTTTAATGGTTAATAATCAGCGCATTGAATGATCTGCATTTTTGTTCCCAATTTAGTTTAGGTTTGCCTGAGAGTATTAAAATGCCTCCATCCACCAGTTGGTTCCAGCTACAATTGCCATTCTTGGTTGGAATATAGAGATATCCCTATTTATAAAAATTTACAGAAATCCTATACGGTCCAGGCAATTTGAGCCCAATGGTTAATCTACGATTTACCTACTTACTTTTATCACTGTTGGATTAGCTTGTACTTATTATATTTCCTGTTTACATTGATATATATATTTGTACTACTATAATGAGACACGGTGGTGACATTGAGTGGTAAAGTTCCTGATTCACCTTGTCTTCCTTAAATTTGATGTAGTTTCTAATTATGATGTCATCCTGAATTACCCTTAAGCGTTGCCCTGTTTTAACATTTGAATATTATAATATGTGTGTCATTCCACTATGATGTTACCATGTCACTCATAAAAGGATTGATATTTATCTGTATAGGTCATCCTTAAATGCTATTGCCTTTAACCATTTTCATGCTCAAACATTGTATTTTATATGGGGTCATTGATTATGATGCTACCTTATTACTCTTAGTTACAATATGATGTTAGTCTTGTGTAGTTACAATAGTGTAAGGATTGTCCTCTCATTTAAAATAACAGAATGCAATATTTACATTATATAAGTATTTCTAAAGTTCTTAAACATGGTAGTAACATGGTTATTATTATCTAGTTGCAACTACGGTTACAAAGTTAATATGGTCATTACAGATTGCCAGCTTTCCTTTAATTCAACATGGTAATTAGTTATAGAAGGTGGTAGTTAACATTTAATATTACAGGTGGTAATGAATAATTAAAAAGTGTACTCATAGAATGCAGTCATCAGACTACATCTAAATGCCACATGTGTATTCAAAGGTGTTATAGCATTGAAACCAAATGAGAAATAAAAATATCTTTTCACCATATTGAATTGAATTCACATTGAAAAAGCTTGAACTCAATTTAATTCTGAATCACTTCCTTTCTTTGTATTAAAACAACAACTTGATCAAATGGCAATTTCATTTACTAGTACATGATCTGATCCCAATGATAATACATGGAAAACAATCTAGTTAATAAAATCTTTATTCTTCTTATTGGCTCTTGTAGTATTGTAAACATTTTGCCAATTGGTCTTTTTCTAGATGTTTACCGTAATCAAATAATATTTAAAGTCAAGGTCTGTTAWCTAGATGGGTATTKTAGAATTATAAAGGTGAGGATAGGGTTTTATTGTTAATAATGTCCTAAGTTGTGTTAGCAAGGTGTAAAGGTATGGTTTAGATAATGTTGTCACTGTAACACGTAAGGAATGTCCTTGAAAAATGGCTCATAATTTTGTAATTATAAAAGGTTGTCGAATATGTAATTGTATTGTTCTTGCCTATAAATAAACTGAAATGTTAGAGTGGATATCAGCTGGAATGAATGATCATTGTTTTTATTGCAGTGTTATGGTAATTAAAAATGTAATGACATGGTCATCTTACTGCAATGCTAGTGTAAAGTATGGTTATCGTTAAGCATATATGGTGAAATGTCCTAGATTGAAGTACAATAAAATACTCAGAGTTAGCAATTGAGGGTTGTTGTTCCTTTAAATAATGTTGAACTTGGGTTTTGTTGTCGGAGTCCTCTTATCACACGCCATCCATAAGGGGCGTCTTTGTTCTTCTTATTTACATTGTACTTGATTGTATTCAGTTAGTTGCTTGGTGTGTTGTGTCGGGTGGGATGTAGACACCTCCATGTTCCTCAGAACAGTCGCCAGCCCTGAGACCTTAAATGGTTAAAATCGATGGGAACCCGAGCTTGAGCATTGCTTATGTGTCTTGGAGGTCCTAACCATTGCAAGGTAGGACGGGTGGGAGGTCAGTCATATTTAGCGGTCAGTTTTACTTTGTCATGTGATCATAATTTATGCTTGTGGTTACGTGTCGTGTGTCCTGGTCATCTTCTTATGTTCATCCTGGTTGCGTTGTATTCGTCGTCGAGTGGCGACGCAGAGTCGAATGGGTTGTTGTTGTTTCCTTGTACACACGCACACACACACTTTTAAAAACAAAAACAAAAAAAAATTTGCACCTGTCACTAGAATGGTTGTCGTAACAAGGAGGTCATTACATATGGTATTAGAGTGGGTTCGACCCGTGACTTGGGATTCGCTACGGCTTTCGTTGACATGATTAGATTGATTCTACTGTTGTTGATCGAGTTGATTGTTGTGTGCAGGTAATCATGGTAAGAGGATGTCGTGGAGGCAGACGATGGGGTGCTAGGGGAGGAGGCATGACGCCTCCAACAGCATCCACACCCGAGGGGTCTAACCCCCAGGGAGGCGAGCAGGTCCTTGGACAGGAATAGATCGCAGTTGCCAATGTTGTGGGGATGATGAGATCTTTCCAGCACATGTCCGAGGCGTTGATCAACAGATTGGACAGAGATGAGGCCAGGGCGCCGGCACCTGCTAAGGTTCCACCGCGCGCACCGGCCGTTACTGGTAGCATTCACCGTGAACTCGAGAAGGTGAAATTTCTCGAGTTCTTTGGTGCCCCGGACGGCGCCGCCACCAAGGCATGGTTGGAGAATATGGAGATGTGCTTTTCACTTCGCGATTATACCTCCAACATGAAGGTCCGCATGGCGGTCTTTCAACTGAAGGGGAGCGCTCTTCTATGGTGGAAGACGCTCCTACCGTAGCTGAACATGGCCGTCGAAGACGTGTCATGGGAACTATTCGAGGAACGGTTCTGAGAGAGGTATCTTTCAGAGGAATTCATTGAGCACCAACTCAATGAGTTCAACACATTACGACAGGGAGGTCGTACGGTGCCTGAGTACGAGGCATGTTTTACGAAGTTGCTCCGGTATGCTCCGCATCTGAACACTGAGAAGCTCAAGGTCAACAGGTTCATGTTTGGCCTTAACGGCAGCCTGCATGCAAAGGTTAGGATTCTGATGCCTCAAACCTTGCATGACATTGTCCAAAAGGCCCTCATAGCAGAGGAGGAGTTTATCAGCGGGGGACCGACCAGGACTCCATCGAGACCAGTAGGGTAGGGTTCCGTTGGTACACCGCAGCATCAGACATCGGCGAGACATACGCCGGGATATCGTGGCTTCCAGAGGGGATCCACATTCACTACACCTCGGCGATCGCCAGCTCAGCAGCGGACACCTTACCGAGGACCATAGCAGCAACAATGTCACCCGCAGCAACAGCAGTTTAGGCCTATTCAGCAGAACAAACCAGGTTTCCAGGCCAGTGGGTCGTCATCTTCTACTTCGGGTACCAGGACTACTGGGCCGAAGAAGGGGTGTTGGACGTGTGGGGAGCCACACTACCAGCGCGACTGTCCTGTGGAGAGGACCAGGGCATATGGATCAGCCGGACTTACTACAGTGGGAGATATGGGCAAGGCCCATCAGATTCATGCAGCAGTGAATAACCGCCAGGCAGAGCACCAGTCGACTGTGCTCGAGACGACAGGTATTGTCGCTGACCAGACCCTTAGTATTTTGATAGACCCAGGAGCTACTGAGAGTTTCATTTCTGGTGCAGCGCTAAAAAGGATTAAGGTCAAGGCAGTCGAACAGGATGAGTTTAGCTTCGTAGAGATGGCTTCAGGAGCCAAACAGAAAGTTGGAGGAAAGGTTACGGGCTGTGCCCTTAACCTGGGAGAGTTTGTCACGAGGGTCAACTTGTACGTCACGATATTAGGGTCTTATGACGTCGTAATCGACATGGATTGGTTGGAATCGCATGAGGCGATACTCAACTGTAAGACGAAACGGTTGAGCTTAGTCGATGATGAAGGACGGGGACGTGTGATAGTAGGATGGAACCAGGGAGTATCCCTGAGGTTCGTCTCTTCCTTACAGTTACGAAAGAGTATGCGCAAGGGGTGTAAACTTTATGTGATCCTTGCGCTAAATGAAAAGGGAGTAGCAGAAGGTCTAGAACACCTTCCGGTGGTGAAGGAGTTTGCGGACGTATTTCCAGAGGAGTTGCCTGGGATGCCGCCAGAAAGAGAATTGGAGTTTACTATAGACCTGAAACCGG
>ML780089.1:190692-205285 GCA_009831015.1 Picea engelmannii
AATATAAAGGTGAGGATAGGGTTTTATTGTTAATAATGTCCTAAGTTGTGTTAGCAAGGTGTAAAGGTATGGTTTAGATAATGTTGTCACTGTAACACGTAAGGAATGTCCTTGAAAAATGGCTCATAATTTTGTAATTATAAAAGGTTGTCGAATATGTAATTGTATTGTTCTTGCCTATAAATAAACTGAAATGTTAGAGTGGATATCAGCTGGAATGAATGATCATTGTTTTTATTGCAGTGTTATGGTAATTAAAAATGTAATGACATGGTCATCTTACTGCAATGCTAGTGTAAAGTATGGTTATCGTTAAGCATATATGGTGAAATGTCCTAGATTGAAGTACAATAAAATACTCAGAGTTAGCAATTGAGGGTTGTTGTTCCTTTAAATAATGTTGAACTTGGGTTTTGTTGTCGGAGTCCTCTTATCACACGCCATCCATAAGGGGCGTCTTTGTTCTTCTTATTTACATTGTACTTGATTGTATTCAGTTAGTTGCTTGGTGTGTTGTGTCGGGTGGGATGTAGACACCTCCATGTTCCTCAGAACAGTCGCCAGCCCTGAGACCTTAAATGGTTAAAATCGATGGGAACCCGAGCTTGAGCATTGCTTATGTGTCTTGGAGGTCCTAACCATTGCAAGGTAGGACGGGTGGGAGGTCAGTCATATTTAGCGGTCAGTTTTACTTTGTCATGTGATCATAATTTATGCTTGTGGTTACGTGTCGTGTGTCCTGGTCATCTTCTTATGTTCATCCTGGTTGCGTTGTATTCGTCGTCGAGTGGCGACGCAGAGTCGAATGGGTTGTTGTTGTTTCCTTGTACACACGCACACACACACTTTTAAAAACAAAAACAAAAAAAAATTTGCACCTGTCACTAGAATGGTTGTCGTAATGAGGAGGCCGTTACATTATCTCACAATATCCTCTCTCAGAATACAACATTCTTGATAATACACATCCACAATACAATTCCCTCATAAGAGAGTGTTTCCTTCTAGGGAAAAAATACCTAAAATAAATTCTACCATCAGATCTACTACCTTATAATGAACGGTACATATTGAATACAAAATTAGAATATTTTACAAGACCCCCCCTAGACCCCCCTGGAGACAATTGTGTGGGGGGGATATCCCCCACACGCCCCCATTAAGGAATCGTGTCCAAGAACAACTGAAACCAACCTCTGAATCAAGAAGATATTTAGACTCCACAACCTACAATCTCCCACTTGGATACTGATCAAAACAACTCCACTATTGTTGTACTTTTTGGACTGTACTCCACCATGGACCTGAAAAATTTATCATTTTCTCCTTCATGCTTGAAGACCAACTGAAACTGAGCAGGAACTCAGTTTCCCCCTGGTTACTCCCTTTGTTAACATGTCTGCATGATTCTGGTTAGTATGTATCTTCTCCAACTTCAAATGTTCATCTTCTAAGACAGATCATCTGAAATGGTACCTAAGATTTATATTCTTAGTATTTGAATGGAAGTTTGAATTATTTTCAAGATGAATGGAGCTCTCACTATCATGGTACAACCTATTATTCACCTTCTTATTTACCAATTCCTCCATAAACCTTTGTAACAAAATCGCTTATTTACTAATCTTTGTAGCAGAAACATACTTTGCTTCTATTGTTAAAGTGCAAAAACCTTTTGTAGTTTTGAAATCCAACTTGTTGTTGCTCCACCTACAGTAAAAAAATATCATGTGGTGCTCCTCCTTCTATCTTTATCACCTCCCATATTTGAATCAACATATCCCTATAGAATAGTGTTTGAACCTCCAAAACATAATGCATACGTAGAAGTACTTCTCAAATACCCGAGAATCCACTTTACCATCTCACAATGTTCTTTACCTGGATTTTTCATATACCTTCTCACAACTCCCACAGTATCTACAATATCTGGTCCTGTGCAAATCATCACATACCTCAAGCTTCCAACTATTGATGAATAAAGTACCATGGACATGTTTTCTATCTCCTCCCATGTCTTGGGACACATTTCCTTAGTTAATTTGAAATTTTAGGCCAAAGGTGTACTAACTGTTTTTTCATTATGCATTCTAAACATCTCCAACACCTTCTCTATGTACTCACCCTGAGACAATGACCATTTACAATTTTTCCTGTCTCTTGTTATTATCATACCAAGGAATTTCTTTGCAGCACCCAAATCCTTCATCGAAAATTAATTAGCTAATTTATTCTTCAACACATTTATATCATGCATATTATATCCTGTAGCAAGCATGTCATTTGTATACAATAGCAAAATAATATAGCTTCCATGTTATAGCCTTTTAAAATAAACATAGTGATCATAATGGAATCTACTATAACCTTGTTCTACCATCAACCAGTCAAACTTAAAATACCACTGCCTTAGATCTTTCTTTAGGCCATACAAGCTCTTCTTCAATCTGCATACCAAATTCTCCTTTCCTTTGACCTCATACCCCTGTGGTTGTTGCATATAAATATCTTCGTCCAAATCCCCATGGAGAAATTTTTTTTTTACATCTAACTATTCAAGATGCAAATATTCTACTCCCACAAGACTTAAAATAGTCCTAATTGAAGTCATCTTAAAAAAATGAAAAAATATTTCATCAAAATCTATACCATTCTTTTTTTCAAACCCCTTTACAACAAGTCTATCCTTGTACCAATTTTTTCCTCGATCTTCTTCCTTCAACTTATAAACTCATTTATTTTGCAATGCTCTTTTTTCTGCAGGAAACTGAACCAAGTCCCAAGTCTGGTTATTTACCAAGGAATCCATTTCCTCTTTCATGCCTTGCTCCCACTTCTTTTTATTGTCCACCAGAATCAATCAACAATAAATAATACAATGAAGGAGATTATCGTTTAGGGGTATACTTAACCTGGTAAATATTCTAACAACACTTGTAGGAGTTTGATGTACATGTTGTTCCTGTTGTTGTACATTTTGATTTTTTGGTACATTTGGAATTTCTTTTTTAGTGATCTCATCAAGGACTGTGTATTATGGTTTTTCATTTTCCGGTTTCTTTCCATGTAACTGATCTTTATACGTGAACTTCTCAATGAATATGACACCTCTACTCCTAATAATTTTTTGATTTTCATAATCCCATAAGTGATAACCAAAATCATTAACATTGTATCCAATAAAATTAATCTTCTTGGATTTTTCCTCAAGCTTTGTTCTATTTTATTTATTAATATGGAAAAATGCTTCACAACCGAAAGTATTCAAAAAAGAATAGTTTGCCTTTTTACATGTCCATTCCTCCTATGGAATTCCACCATTGAAAGAGCTTGAAGGTCCTCTGTTTATTAAGTAAACAACAGTATCTACAACATCTGTCCAAAACAGTAAGTGAAACCCAACATGCATTCTCATACTCATTGCACGCTCCATAATTGTCCTGTTCATCCTTTTTGACACACCATTTTATCGTGGTGTTCCTAGAACTGTTTTCTCTCTACGAATACCATGGTATGAAAAATAATCCTCAAAATCCTTGCCACAATATTCACTTCCATTGTCTCATCGGAGACACTTCAACCTTTTTCTTGTCTCATTCTCAACCAAATCTTTCCATTTCTTAAAAGTATCAAAAACATCATTTTTTTATCGAATGCAATAAACCCAAGTTTTTCTAGTTGTATCATCAATAAAAGTAACATAATAACAAGAACCACCAAGAGATAATACCTGAGTTGGTCCCCACACATTTTTGTGCACAGTCTCTAACCTTTCACTCTTCTTTTCTTTTCCAACTCTGAGAAATATGACTCTCTTATGTTTTCCATAAACATAATGCTCTCAAAAATCCAAATCAATTTGTTTAAGATCTGGAAACAAATTTATTTTGTGAAGTATCTACATCCCATTCTCACTCATATTTCCAAGCCTATGATGCCATAGTGTTGTATCCACTCCTGCAAAATCTAAAGAGGCAGAAGAATCAATATTACTTGTACATAAATACAATGTACCTACCTTCTCTCCTTTTTCTATCACCAATGATCCTTTGTTGACCTTCCATGCCTTATCTGTAAATATAGATATACAACCTTCACTTTCTAACTTCCCTATTGAAATCATATTTTTCCTTAGATCTGGTACACGCCTTACCTCTTTTGATAACCACTGGTTTCCATTATTTTTCTTTATTTGTACCTTACCCATTCCAACAATTGTGCATGTGGTGCATCATCACCTAAATGAACCTCTCCAAAATCATCTTGAACATAATCTAGAAAATGTTTCCTATGGGTTGTGGCATGAAATGAAGCCCCTGAATCTACAAACCAAGACTCAAAAATATTATCTACAGAAATAATCAAAGAATCTCATAACACATCACCTTTTACATTGGCATCTTGATTTTTCTCATGTTGTCCATCTCTTTGTTTATTTGGAGCTCTGTAGTCTTTCTTTAGATGTCCTTTCTTCCCACAATTGAAAAATTATATCTTTCCTAGTATGGATTTGGATCTGACCTTCACAGAATTCCCACGATTCCCTGAACCCTTTCCTCTATCCTTTTATCTTGACTTTTTATCCATGTTTAATGCATTACCTGATGTCTCACCTTTTCTTTTCCATTGCCTTTCCTCGCTAAGGATAACACCAACAACGTCATCAAATTTTAGAGTGCTTGAACCAGAGAAAGAGTTACTTATACAGATGAACAAGACATTCCATCTTTTTGGCAATGAGCACAAGATTAGAAGAACCCTGACCTCATCATTAAAGTCCACTTTTATAGAAATTAGTTAATTAGTAATCGTATTAAATTAATTTAAATGATTTGCAACAGACTCACCTTCTCAGATATGAATATTAAATATTCTCTTCATTAGAAATACCTTATTCGATGTCGAGGGTTTTTCATACAGTTTATCCAATACATCCATTGACTCCTTCATTGTCTTTTCTTTTGAAATATTGAAATTTATCGATGCTACTAGGCTCAATTGTATCGTTGTTAGTGCCATTATGTCAAGACCCTCCCATTCTTCATCCTTCATGGTCATCGACTTCTTTTGTAACAACCTCCTCGTTACGACGACGAACCTCATCTAACAAGTACAATTTTTTATTTGTATTTTTTTATATTGTGTGTGTACGTGTGTACAAGGGTAATAAACACATTCGACTCTGCGTCACCACCCGACGACGAACAAGATGCATACAACAATGAACACAACATGACGAACTAAGATGCACATCAAGTATTTTCATTCAATGAAGGACGATCAATTGAAAAATAAATAAGACTGACTAAATACTCTCCCATCCTACCCTGCAATGGTTAGGACCTCCAAGACACATAAGCAATGCTCAAGCCCAGGTTCCCATCGATTTTGACCATTTAATATCTCAAGGCTAGCGACTGTTCTGAGGAACAGGGAGGTGTATACATCCCGTCCGACACAAGCAGACCAAGCTTACTCAGCTAAGGACCATCATCCTAACAATGACACGCACCCCAGACAACTATACAAATTAAAATTTATATCAATGAACTTATCAAAAATCTTGATATGTGTAGTTTTCAATCAAGTAACACGTAAGAAAATCAACACAGGGAATTTTTCATTATTAAAGTGGCATGCCCTCCATGAAATGAAAATTTAGAAACAAATACTCAAGTCACTCTCATAATCCTGCAAATGGGAAGAACTTCTAACCAACAATGAAACTTGAGTGCCCCTACAGATAAGTGTATATGGCTTTACACATAAAGATCATTAAAATTAACTTAAAAAAATGGATGGCAAATAATTAAGAAGTTCTTTAAGAATTATTTTTATCTCTTTTAAAAATCAAATGTTGCAAAGACCATTCACATTCAACAGAATATAAAATATCTAGTTTCTAAGAAAAAGGAACAATAGAATAAATTCATTTATATCCCTAGCAATCAGATAATAGAATCATATATCACACTATATTTTTCTTAAACTTGTTCTGAACATCATACAAGTACCATCAAATACCTTTAATTCTAGACTGCATCAAATAGTACGTTTATTATGAAGATAAATTAAGATGAAGATAATAACCCTAAACAAACCTTAGCTAAAAAGTGGAAGGCTACTATTAACCATGATGGTACGAATAAACCTCAACACGACATTAAGGGAAAGCAAATAGCAATTACTCTTGTCCATCCATATGATCTAATTCGACTATTCGAAATTAATTAATAATAGAATCGTAAATTTCAACACCATCTAAATTACCAAAAATGTCGAAAATGGAGCAAGTCTGAAACGCAGTAAGGAAGTGTTTCTATAAATGCAAAAAGAAGGGCGTGGTTAGACATTCGCTACCCAAAAATGACAGAACTAGTTGGCTTCAAAAATGAAGAGTGTGGTCAACATTTCTATTCAACCATCGACAGAGATGAGTATAAAATTCACGACTTTCCATTCTTATGATTGCATTGACATTTAATATAATTACAACTGTCCTTACATAAAATCACCCATACCAGGAATTGAAATCGCAGACCATCTGGTGAATTCGAGGTACATTACTAACCATCAGTTGAGAGTATAAATTCATGGTTCTAAACACCAAGCCACCCGTCATTCACCTGCATGACATTGAATTCACAAGTTTGTAGACCAGGAGTGGATTCACGGTCCGCCTACCCCCTACACTGAATCGCAATCTAACACACAGTCTAATATATGGCAGACTTCGCTCCAATCATAGATCATAACCCAACTCTAGTACACCATAAATTGCCAGGATAACTCCTATTTATCTTGAGAATTAAGCTTGACAAGAGGAATCGCTTAGAATTGGTCAGACTCAAACATTAACTATATGAACCGCTACATATAAATGCTATGTTAAAATGGAATTTAAACTCGGTGAGTAAAAATGGCTATAATACACAGGATGCATGGAGCGATAGCAGTAACGCCTACAGAAAATGAACTATTGCCAGATCGAGGTGCAGTTGAGGTAGCTATGCAATACATGCTATGGGCAAAATTTTAAGGTGGGAAAAAAAAAGGATCACTGCCCAACCCCTTGCCGTGTGAACCCTCTTTTAAAATCAAGGTTTTAAGAGGCTAATGAATTCGTTGACTGGAGAAAGTAAAATCGTTGAGCATATCACAAGTGGAATCGCCAGTGTTGTCCCTGAATTTCTGTCAACAATTATATATGTAGTCAAGTTATGTTAAGTTTTACGGTCAACAACAATGCCAACATACCAGTAACTAAAGTTTACTGTCCTAAGATGCCATCCCTCAGATTGGTTGTGTTTTAACAAAAAAACACACGGAAAAACACAGATATACCCTTGTATTGATAGATACATGGACTATAAACAAGTAACACCACTGACACAGGAAAGGATGGGCTGTGTGTATCGTTGTCCCATCTATGAGGCACACAGTCTGAGCGATAAGTCCTCACAAGGCTGTAAAAAATAATAATAAAATGCAGTCACCTTCAAGCAGACTCACATCAAGGCACCAGGTGATCAAACACAGAGCAAAGAATTATCCATGAATGCTCATTAACGCAGAGTTAAATTGTTCATCTAAGCATAGATGCAGACTAAATTTATCCAAGCATGCATAAAAGCGCAGTCAAGATTGTAAAAATGCAGTAATGTCCAGTGAGATAAAAGGGCATAGTAGAATGAGATAACGATAGATATACACATGCCAAGCTCATGAAAAACCTCGCCAACAATCAATTTCGTTGGTTTAATAAGACACGTCAAGGCGCAATATAATCATTTAGCTAAGCTATAAAAATTCAGTCATGAAACTCAACAATCAATTTACCTACTTCAAACACATGCAGATCTAAATCACACATCCCACAACATTCTATTATTCAACCGAAAAGCATACCATTGCCTACTCGCCTGCTTTGAGTGTCGTCCGCACGCTCCGTGCCGCTCCTGCTCGTCGACCGTCGAGACCTCACCAGTACCTCCCAGCCAACGCTAGGGGTACTCTACTTCCCCCTTAGACCCCCTGAGCCGCAAATGGGCCACACACTATCCAAAGGGTATGTCTAGCTCCCAGCTTACCTCGCAAGGCCGAGCTACCACTCCTCTCTGAGCTGGGAAAGCCCAACTCCCACAAGTAAATCAGTCAAGTCACTAATCCAGCAGTGTAACGCTACGCTAACAGTCGATCCCCTTTCTTCCTCCTCCTTCCTCTCTTTTATAGAGTTTTAAAACTTCCAATCTTTCCCTAAATCTCATTTAATTTAAGTTTTAAATAAAAATCTTCTAAAAATTATCCTTCATACAAGTGTCATTCATCCCCCACATTCCTCTAATAATTTTTCTCTTTAATTTATTAAATTCTCTTTTTTCCCTCACCCACCTAGAGTTACTCCTAAATTTACTCCTAGGTGTCCCTAGATTCCCTTATAGGTTTTAAAGACTTTCCCTAAAAAGAAGTTGCTAATTTAGTTCAATTTAGAAGGTTCTTAATTGTAGATTCTTTACTAAGTTGACCACCCGCTTTTTACCTTAAGTTTCCCATCTTTCCCTTTTTATGTTACCTCCTTTCCCTAGTTTCCTAAATTTTATAATTTCCCTCTTTCCCTTTTCTATTAGAGATAAAAACGGCAGTTGTGCAATTTAACATATTTTCCCTTTATTATTAATTTAAAATATTTTTACACTTTCACAAGTTAAATAATTAATTTCTTCTTTACCTTTTATATCCACAGATTTTATTTAAGTTCTTACTCTCTTCATTTTACCCAAAATTTATGAAGTCCACATTTATTACTTAAGTGGTTTTTATTTTAAACTTTATTATTTTATTTTTATAGAGATATTTTCTTAAGGGTAGACAAAACTTTACCCCTAGCGAAGTTTTAGACTTAGAACTTAGATTCTGAACTGGGCGACAATTTAATTAGGGAAATTGTTTTAAAATTTCTTGATGAGATATTTGTCTTAGGGCCATCTAGTTTTGTTCCTTTATCTTCATCAATGCGACGTGCCCTTCAGGACGCAGTAGGTGCTCCAAGAGTGCCACTCGCCTCATTTGTTCATTTGCACGACGTGCCCTTCAAGACGCACTATGTGCTCCAAGGGTGCTACTTGCCTCTTTTGTTTATTTTGTGTGACGTTCCCTTCGGGATGCACCACATGCTCCAAGGGTGCCACTCGCCTCTTGAATGATTGGTAGACATCAATAACCCTTGGAGTCAACACTCCGCTAGGTGAACTTGTGGGAGACTAAAAGCTTCTAAGGAATAAGGCCCCCGCCTTATTGCGTGCCCCTTAGAATCATCGTGAGCGACTGTCGCAGTCTACCCTCACAGCATCGTGGGTCCTCTCGAACTAGGTAATCGTTAACCTATAGTTCGAGCCACGGCGGGAGTGCTAGTAGGTTGTGGCAGGGATGCTATCCACACATCTCCCTCAACCTCTATGGTAGTCATGTGTGACCCCTTTACTCCATATGTGAGTCTAGTCGGCAAGCTATCGTCAGCCTGCATCATCAACAAATCATGTCAGAACATGTCCACATCACATCATCATCTCAAATGCACTAAAATCACAGTAAATCAATCAAACCCAAATAGCACACTCCCTAACTCAATCTGGAGTCCAAGGGGTTCCATCGATGCCTGTGCATCCTTAAGGTCCAAAACCCTACACACTCATAAAAACCGAGTCAATAGAACCTGTCTATGTCCATGTAGTAAAACAACATGTCATCTACCCATGACGCATCATAATCAAAGACAAATGTTTTAATATTATAATAATCTGGATCACTTGCGAGCAAGTGTCCTCAAAGAATAAGTTCGCTCAGTGCGCCAGAGCGGGATGTTACATACACCCCCTCTTGATCTAAACTTTGTCTTGAAGTTTCACAGTATAAATTCTGAAATAAGTGTATCACAGTATCATATGTCTATCTATCAAACAAAAATGGAAACTACTGACGCATATCATATGCGTCCTCCCAGGTCACCGAGTGTAGACTAAAATTGTCCCACTGGACCTTGACCTGATCTACCACTCGACGTCATAACTGTCAAACACGATGATCTAAGATGTGGACCGACTCAGCCGTGAGTGCTCCGTCATCCGACACTTGCAAGGAACTCATGTCAATGACATGTGTAGGATCACTAATATAATGTCTCAAAGCAGATACATGAAAAACATCCTTCATATGCCTCAAGGAAGCAGACAAGGCTAGTCGATAGGCCATGGGCCCCTTTCTCTCCACAATCTTGAAAGGTCCCACGAACCTAGGAGAGATTTTATTTCCCTTCCCAAACTTAATCGAACTCTTATGTGGTTTAACCCGTAAGAAGACTCGATCGTCGACTTCGTAACTACAGTTGACACAATGCGCATCGGCATAACTCTTCTGTCAATCCTGCACTTCTTTAATCCTTTGTCTTATGGTTTTCATTTTCTCTTCCATTTCTTGGATCGCTTATGGTCCCACCAGGGCCCTATCCTCAAGCCGATCGCAAATCAAGGGTATCCGACACGGTCGCCCATAAAGAAACTCAAAAGGCACCATTTTAATGGTGCTGTGGTAACTGTTGTTGTAAGTGAACACTACTAGAGGCAATAATTCTTCCCAACGCTTTTGTTGGTCCATCACGTACATGCGCAACATGTCCTCCAAGGTTTGGTTCATTCATTTGGTCTGTCCGTCAATCTCCAGATGATACGCAGTACTAAAGTTAAGTTGGGTTCCCAAGGCCTCTTGGAAACTCATCCAAAATCATCCAGTAAACATCGATCCTCGATTGGATATAATATTCTTAGGCACGCCATGCAGCCTCACAATCTCACTGATGAAAACTCTAGCTATGTCAGGTGCCTGATACATCGTACGCATAGGAATAAAGTGAGCACTCTTCGTCAAAGTGTCTACTACTACAAAAATCAAGTCATGTCTCCTTGCCATCAGTGGAAATACAACAATAAAATCCATCGAAATAACCTCCCATTTCGATTCCAGAATGGCATGTGGTTGAAGTAATCTTGTTGGGTGTCTATGTTCAGCCTTTACCTGCTGACACTCTAGACATCTAGCCACATAGTTCACTATGTCGGCCTTCATTCCCCTCCATAAGAATAAGGGTTTAAGGTCAGCCCTCATCTTTGTGACTCCCGGATGAGCCATGTAAACTTCTCTATGAGCCTTGCTTAGGATCAACATCCTCAATTCGTCGTTTGGTGGCACGTAAATCTAACCTTTAACCCTCAATAAACTGTCGCTATCAAATGAAAATCCCTCATATTGTGGTACCATCATTGGGTTTTGTCTGATAAAACCCTCGACCTCTTTGTACTAGTTGTCAAAGTCATACTCACTAAGCAACACCAAAAACATGTGTGGCCTCCGACTCAAAGCATCCGCCACTTGGTTCACTGTTCCCTTTATGTAAGTAATCTCAAAGTCATACTCACTAAGCAGTTTCGACCAATGTCGCTGTCGTGCGCTCAAGTCACTCTGCGTAAAAATGTGTTGTAGTCCACAATGGTTAGTCTTTAGTTCAAATTTTTATCCAACAAGGTAGTGTCTCCAAACCTTCAAGTCATATACGATGGATAATAACTCCAAATCGTGCGTCACGTAGTTCTCCTCATGCCTTCTCAGTTTCCTCGAAATGTAAGCAATCACTCATATGTCTTGCATCAAGACTCTGCCTAAGACTTCCTTGGATGCATCTGTGCATACCAAGAAGTTTGCATCCATGTCAGGGACCTTTAGTATCGATGTTGTTGTCAAAAACTCCTTAAGCCTCCGAAATGCTTCCACGCATTTCTCGGTGCAAACAAACTTCTTGTTTTTCTTCTGCAATTCCGTGATCAGATTTGTTATCTTTGAAAATCACTCGAAAAACCATCGATAATATCCTACTAAACACATAAAGCTACACACTTCCGTGACATTCGTCAGCACAGGCCATTCCATAATAGCCTCGACCTTGGTTGGATCCACGGTGATGCCTTCACCAGAGATGACATGCCCTAAGTAGTGAATCTTCGATTGGTAAAAAGAGCATTTGGACAACTTCCCATACAATTTGTGCTCTTGCAGACACTATAGGACCAAGCGCAAGTGCTCGTCATGCTCCTCCATTGTACGAGAGTAAATCAAAATATCATCAATGAACACTTGGATGACCTTGTCCAAGTACTCGTAGAACACCTCGTTCATCAAACTCATAAATACCCCAGGGGAGTTTGTCAATCCAAAAGGTAAAATAGTAAACTCGTAATGTCCAAATCTCATCTTAAAGGCAGTCTAAGGGACGTCATCCTCCTTGATCCATAACTGGTGATACCTTGATTGCAAATTGATCTTGGAGAACACTATCGCACCCTTCATTTGATCGAACAGGTCATCAATTCTCGGCAATGGATATTGATTCTTGATCGTAGACTTCTCCAGTTGATGGTAGTTAATGCAAAGCCTCCATGATCCATCCTTCTTTTGTATGAAAATAACAGGTGCACCCCATGGTGACACACTCGGACGTATCAGTCCCAGGTCCAGCAACTCCTTTAGTTTCATTTTTAACTCTTGTAACTCCAGGGTCGACATCCGATAAGGCGTTCTTGCTATCGGTTCAGTCCCTGGTTTTAGGTCTATCGTAAACTCCAATTCCCTCTCTGGCAACATCCTAGGTAACTCTTCTAAAAATACATCCATAAACTCCTTCACCACCGGAAGGTGTTCTATACCTTCTGCTACTCCCTTCTCATTTAACGCAAGGATCGCATAAAGCTTGCACCCCTTGTGCATACTCTTCTGTAGCTATAAGGAAGAGATGAACCTTAGGGAAACTCCCTGGTTTTGGCCTATAATCACACGTCTCTGTCCCTCGTCATCGACCAAGCTCAACCATTTTGTCTTACAGTTGAGTATCTCCTCATGTGATTCCAACCAATCCATACCAATCATGACATCATAAGATCCTAGGATCGTGACGTATAGGTTGGCCCTTGTGAAAAACTCTCCCAGGTTAAGGACACAGCTCGTAACCTCTCCTTCAACCTTCTGTTTGGCTCTCGAAGCCATCGACTGCCTTTACCTTAATCCTCTTTAGCACTGCACCAGAAATGAAACTCTCGGTAGCACCGGGATCTATCAAAATACTAAGGGTCTAGTCAGTGACAGTACCTATCATCTCGAGCACAATCGACTGATGCTCTACCTGGAAGTTATTCATCGTTGCATGAATCCAATGGGCCTTGCCCATATCTCCCACGGTAGTGGGTCTGGATGATCTGGATGCTCTAGTCCTCTCCACAGGACATTCACACTGGTAGTGTAGCTCCCCACACGTCCAACACCCCTTCTTTGGCCCAGTAGTCCTGGTACCCGAAGTAGAGAAGGATGGCCCACAGGCCTGGAACCCTAGTCTGTTCTATTGAACAGGCCTAAACTGTTGTTGTTGCGGGCGACGTTGTTGTTGATGTGGTGGTCCCCAATAAGGCGTTCGTTGCTGAGGTGGCGGTCGTCAAGGTGTAGTGAAGGTGGATCCCCTCTGGAAGCCATGGTATCCTGGCATATGTCTGACTGGTGTCTGGTGCTATTGTGCTCCATATGACACCTGCCCTGTTGGTCTCACTGGAGTCCTGGTCTGACCCCCACTGAAAATCTCCTCCTCTGCTATGAGGGCCTTCTAGACGGCATCGTGCAAGGTTTGAGGCATCAAAATCCTAACCTTTGCACGTAGGCTGCCATTAAGGCTGAACATGAACCTGTTGACCTTAAGTTTCTCCATGTTAAGGTGCGGAGCATACCAAAGCAGCTCCATAAAATGGGCCTCGTACTTGGGCACCATACTCCTCCCTATCGTAAGGCGTTGAACTCACTGAGCTGACGCTCAATGAATTCTTCTGAAAGGTACCTCTCTCAGAACTATTCCTCTAGCACTTCCCATGACACGTCTTCGATGACCATGTTCACTTGTGGTAGGAGTGTCTTCCACCATAGAAGAGCACTCCCCTTCAGTTGAAATACTGCCATGTGGACCTTCATGTTGGAGGTATAATCGCAAAGTGTGAAGCACATCGCCACATTCTCCAACCATGCCTCGATGACTACGCCATCCATGGCACCAAAGAACTCAAGAAATTTGACCTTCTCAAGTTCACGGTGAACACTATCGATACCGACTGGAGCGCGTAGTGGAACCTCAGCAGGTGCCAGTGCCTTGGCCTCATCTCTGTCCAAACGGTCGATCAGAGCCTCAGATATGTGCTGAAAAGATATCATCATTCCAACTACATCGCCAATTGCTATTTTCTCCTGCCCGAGAACCTGCTCGTCTCCCTAGGGGTTAGACCCCTCCGGCGTGGATGCTACTGGAGGGGTCACGCCTCCTCCCCTAGCACCCCGTCGTCTGCCTCCGCGGCATCCTCTAACCATGACTACCTACACGCACACAATCAACTCGATTAGTAACAGTATAATTAAATCACATCAACGAAATCCATAGCGATCCCAAGTCGCGGGTTGAACCCGCTCTGATACCATATGTAACAACCTCCTTGTTATGACGACGAATCTCATCTAACGA
>ML780089.1:205338-218785 GCA_009831015.1 Picea engelmannii
GCATGTGTGTACAAGGGTAATAAACACATTCGACTCTGTGTCGCCACCCGATGACAAACAAGACACATACAAGGATGAACACAACATGAAAAACTAAGACGCACATCAAGTATCTACATTCAATGAACAATGATCAATCGACAAATAAATAAGACTGACTAACTACACGCTTGTCCTACCCTGCAATGGTTAGGACCTCCAAGACACATAAGCAATGCTCAAGCCCAGGTTCCCATCAATTTTGACCATTTAAGATCTCAGGGTTGGCGACTGTTCTAAGGAACAGGGAGGTGTCTACATCCCGCCCGACACAAGCAGAACAAGCTTACTCAGCTAAGGACCATCATCCTAACAATGCCACGTACCCCAGACAACGACACAAATTAAAATTTATATCAATGAACTTATCAGAAATCTTGATATGTGCAGTTTTCAATCAAGTAACACGTAAGAAAATCAACACAGGGAATTTTTCATTATTAAAGTGGCATGCCCTCCATGAAAAGAAAATTTAGAAACAAATACTCAAGTCACCTTCATAATTCTGCAAATGGGAAGAACTTCTAACCAACAATGAAACTTGAGTGCCCGTACGGATAAGTGTATATGGCTTTACACATAAAGATCATTAAAATTAACTTAAAAAAAGGGATGGAAAATAATTAAGAAGTTCTTTAAGAACTATTTTTATCTCTTTTAAAAATCAAATGTTGCAAAGACCATTCACATTCAACAGAATATAAAATATCTAGTTTCTAAGAAAAAGGAACAATAGAATAAATTCATTTATATCCCTAGCAATCAGATAATAGAATCATATATCAAGCTATATTTTTCTTAAACTTGTTCTCAACATCATACAAGTACCATCAAATACCTTTAATTCTATATTGCATCAAATAGTACGTTTATTATGAAGATAAATTAATATGAAGATAATAACCCTAAACAAACCTTAGCTAAAATGTGGAAGGCTACTATTAACCATGATGGTGCAAATAAACCTCAACACGGAATTAAGGGAAAGCAAATAGCAATTACTATTGTCCATCCATACCATCTGATTTGACTATTCGAAATTAATTAATAATAGAATCATAAATTTCAACACCATCTGAATTACCAAAAATGTCGAAAATGGAGCAAGTCTGAAACAAAGTAAGGAAGTGTTTCTATAAATGGAAAAAGAAGGGTGTGGTTAGACATTCGCTGCCCAGAAATGACAGAACCAACTCGCTTCAAAAATGAAGAGTGTGGTCAACATTTCTACTCAACCATCGACAGAGATGAGTATAAAATTCATGGCTTGCCATTCTCATGATTGCATTGACATTTAATATAATTACAACTGTCCTTACATAAAATCGCCCATACCAGGAATTGAAATCGCAGACCATCTGGTGAATTCGGGGTACATTACTGACCATTAGTTGGGAGTATAAATTCTTGGTTCTAAACACCAAGCCACCCATCATTCACCTGCATGACGCTGAATTCACGAGTTTGTAGACCAGGAGTGGGTTCACGGTATGCCTACCCCCTACACCGAATCGTAGTCTAACACACATTCTAATATATGTCATACTTCACTCCAATCGCAGATCATAACCCACCTCTGGTACACCATAAATTGCTAGGATAACTCCTATTTATCTTGAGAATTAAGCTTGACAAGAGGAATTGGTCAGACTCATACATTAACTATATGAACCGCTACATATAAATGCTATGTTAAAATGGAATTTAAACTCGGTGAGTAAAAATGGCTATAATACACAGGATGCATGGAGCAATAGCGGTAACGCCTACAGAAAATGAACTATTGCCAGATCGAGGTGCAGTTGAGGTAGCTGTGCAATACATGCTACAGACGAAATTTTAAGGTGGGAAAAAAAGTGATCACTGCCCAACCCCTCGCCATGTGAAACCTCTTTTAAAACAAGGTTTTAAGAGGCTAAGGAATTCGCTGACTGGAGAAAGTAAAATCGCTGAGCATATCACAAGTGGAATCATCGGTGTTGTCCCTGAATTTTTGTCAACAATTATATATGTAGTCAAGTTATGTTAAGTTTTACTGTCAACAACAACGCCAACATACCAGTAACTAAAGTTTATTGTCCTAAGATACCATCCCTCGGATTGGTTGTGTTTTAACAAAAAAGACACACGGAAAAACACAAATATACCCTTGCATTGATAGATACATGGACTATAAACAAGTAACACCACTGACACAGGAAAGGATGGGTTGTGGGTATCATTGTCCCATCTATGAGGCACACAGCCTGAGAGATAAGTCCTCGCAAGGCTGTTCAAAATAATAATAAACCACAGTCACCTTCAAGTAGACTCACATCAAGGCACCAGGCCATCAAACGCAGAACAAAGAATTATCCATGAATTCTCATTAACGCAGAGTTAAGTTGTTCATCTAAGCATAGATGCAGAGTAAATTTATCCAAGCATGCATAAAATCGCAGTCAAGATTGTAAAAATGCAGTAATGTCTAGTGAGATAAAAGGACGTAGTAGAATGATATAACGATAGAGATACACATGCCGAGCTCATGAAAAACCTCACCAACGATCAATTTCGTTGGGTTAATAAGACACATCAAGGCGCAAGATAATCATTCAGCTAAGCTACAAAAATTCAATCATGAAACTCAACAATCAATTTACCTACTTAAAACACATGCAGATCTAAATCACACATCCCACAACATTCTATTATTCAACCGAAAAGCATATCGTTTCCTGCTCACCTGCTCTGAGTGTCGTCTGCGCGCTCTATGCCGCTCCCGCTCGCCGACCGTCGAGACCTCACCGGTACCTCCCAGCCAATGCTAGGGGTACTCTGCTTCCCCCTTAGCCCCCCCAAGCCACAAAGGGGCCACACACTATCCAGAGGGTATGTCTAGCTCCCAGCTCGCCTCGCAAGGCCGAGCTACCACTCCTCTCCAAGCTGGGAAATCCCAACTCCCACAAGTAAATCAGTCAAGTCACTAATCCGGCAGCGTAACGTTACGCTATCAGTCGATCCCCTTTCTTCCCCCTCCTTCCTCTCTTTTATAGAGTTTTAGAACTTCCAATCTTTCCCTAAATCTCATTTAATTTAAGTTTTAAATAAAAATCTTCTAAAAATTCTCCTTCGTACAAGTGTCATTCATCCCCCACATTCCTCCAACAATTATTTTCTTTAATTTATTAAATTCTCTTTTTCCCTCACCCACCTAGAGTTACTCCTAAATTTACTCCTAGGTGTCCCTAGATTCCCTTATAGGTTTTAAAGACTTTTCCTAAAAAGAAGTTGCTAATTTAGTTCAATTTAGAAGGTTCTTAATTGCAGATTCTTTACTAAGTTGACCTCCCACTTTTTACCTTAAGTTTCTCATATTTCCCTTTTTATGTTACCTCCTTTCCCTAGTTTCCTAAATTTTATAATTTCCCTCTTTCCCCTTTCTATTAGAGCTAAAAACGGAAGTTGTGCAATTTAACCTCTTTTCCTCTTATTATTAATTTAAAATCTTTTTACACTTTCAGAAGTTAAATGATTAATTTCTTATTTACCTTTTATATCCACAGATTTTATTTAAGTTCTTAGTCTCTTCATTTTACCCAAAATTTATGAAGTCCACAATTATTACTTAAGTGGTTTTTATTTTAAAATTTATTATTTTATTTTTATGGAGATATTTTCTTAAGGGTAGACAAAACTTTACCCCTAGCAAAGTTTTAGACTTAGAACTTAGATTCTAAACTGGGTGACATTTTAATTAGGGAAATTGTTTTAAAATTTCTTAATGAGATATTTGTCTTAGGGCCATCTAGGTTTGTTCCTTTATCATCATCAATGTGACGTGCCCTTCAGGACGCACTAGGTGATCCAAGGGTGCCACTCGCCTCATTTGTTCATTTGCATGACGTGCCCTTCAAGAATCACTACGTGCTCCAAGGGTGATACTCACCTCTTTTTTTTCTTTTGTGCAACGTGCCCTTCAGGACACACCACATGCTCCAAGGGTGTCACTCACCTCTTGACTAATTGGTAGACATCAATAACCCCTGGAGTCAACACTCCGCCAGGTGAACTTGTGGGAGACTAAAGGATTCTAAGGAATAAGGCCCCTGCCTTATTGTGCAACCCTTAGAATCATTGTGAGTGACTCTCGCAGTCTTCCCTCACGACATCGTGGGTCCTCTCGAACTAGGTAATCGTTAACCTACAGTTCAAGCCACGACAGGAGTGCTAGTAGGTTGTGGCAGGGTTGTTGTCCACACCTCTCCCTCAACCTCTCTGGTAGTCATGTGTGACCCCTTTACTCCATATGTGAGTCTAGTCGGCAAGTTATCGTCAGCCTACATCATCAACAAATCATGTCATAACATGTCCACATCACATCATCATCTTAAATGCACTAAAATCATAGTAAATCAATCAAACCCAAATAGCACACTCCCTGACTCAATCCAGAGTGCAAGGGGTTCCATCAATGCCTCTTCATCCTCAAGGTCCAAAACCCTGCACACTCAGAAAAACCGAGTCAATAGCACTTGTCTATGTCCATGTAGTAAAATAACATGTCATCTACCCATGATGCATCATAATCAAAGACAAATGTTTTAATATCATAATAATCCAGATCACTTGCGAGCAAGTGTCCTCAAAGAATAAGTTCGCTCAGTGCGCCAGAGTGGGATGTTACATCTTTGTTATTCCTCCCAATGGTAGGAATATATACTTCTAATATAAATAATCTTCCATCTACATCTTCCATAACTAATAGTTTTGGTTGTTAAATTTCTCGACCCTAAACTTTCCATCTTCTGCCATTGCTCCCAATCAAACCAGAAACCCTATTTTCCTATGAATTACCTTTCACCCTGATACCAGTTGTTAGAAAAAACAGGATCGTGGAGCAATAAAATAAAAAAAAATGGGGAAATAAAACACATAGGATACACAATACAATAAAGACACAAATATACGTGCTTCACCCAATGTGGGCTACATCCACTAGAGAAACTTCTAGGTCCTTACTTATTATTATCCAACAAAATGAAGGGATACAACCTACAACTCAACCACTGTAACTTCTTCTTCTTTCTCTCACAGTCTCCTTTCTTAGAATACAACATTCACGATAATAGACAACTGCAATACAATTCCCTGATAAGAGAGGGTTTCCTTCTAGGGAAAAAATACCTAAAATAACTTCTATTTCTAGATCTGCATCCTTATAATGAACGGTTCATATTAACTACAAAATTTCAATATTTTACAAAGAATTTTTTCTCAATATTTCACTTCAGGGGCCCTGCCCCTAAATCAAGACTACAAAAATTGTCGCCACCCCCACTAGACCCCCCTTGCGACAGTTGTGGGGGGGAAATCCCCCCCGTTAGGGAATGAGGTCCAAGCATGAATGAAACAAACCTCTGAATCAAGAAGATAATCAATCTCCACAACCAACAAGACTTTTTAGTATGTACATATGCATCTCGTCAAGGGCTTGGTGGAGTGTTAATGCAAGAAAACCATGTAATAGCTTATGAATCTCAGAAATTAAAGAAACATGAAGAAAATTAACTAACACATGATTGGGAATTGACTAAAATAATACATGCATTAAATATGTGGAAACATTATTTGATAGGTTGAAATTGTTTACTCTTGATGGATAACATCGCTCTAAAATATATGTTTGATAATAAAAATTTAAATACTCACTAAGCAAGGTGGTTAGCCTTCTTAAGAGAGTATGATTTTGAGATAAAAAACATAAAAGGAAAAGAAAGTAAGGTGGAAAATACATTAAGTAGACATGCAAATCATATCTATATAGTTACTAGAAGTAATTAAGAAATGGATTTAGAATAAAGGTTAAGAATAGAAGTTGAAAAACACCCAAAATATCAAAAGATTAAGTTAAAAATTGTTGATAATTCACAAGGAATAGAAGAATCAGATTTCAAATTCTCAAAAAGTGGACTGATAATGTATAAAAATATATTGTATCTACCAGAATCTAATGAAATTAAGCTATTAATTTTAGATGAGTTGCATAAGAAACCATATTCTAGACACCATGTTACCAAAAAATAATCACTATGCTAAGAAAAGAATTCTATTGGCCAAATATGAAAGGTGAAACTGCAGAATATCTAGCTAGATGCTTGGAGTGTCAACAAGTTAAGGTTGAAAATAAACATTTAGTTGGACTGCTACAACCCCTTCCCATTCCAAATTGGAAATGGGAAGTGACAAGTATGGATTTTATTATAGTATTTCCTAGAAGTAATAAACAAAATGACTCAAATATGGTTGTGATTGATAAATTAAGTAAAGAATCACATTTTGTACTTGTGAAATCAACCTACAAGGCTATTAATATAACAAAAATATTCATGAAATAAATATTTAGGTTACATGGAATCCCTAAAGTTATAATATTTGATAGTGATGTTAAGTTTACTGGAAATTTTTGGAATCTTTATTTAAAGGGTTAGATACCCAATTGAATTTCAATAACGCTTATCATATACAAGTGGATGGGAAAACTGAAAGAACCAATCAGATTATTGAAGACATGCTTAGAATGTATGTTATGGGAAGACCTGGTAAATGGGAAAAATATTTGTATTTAGTTCAATTTTCTTATAATAATCATTATCAAGTGTCAACAAAACTTAGTCATTTTGAAATTTTATATGGCAGAAAATGTAATACACTTGTTTCATGGAATAATCATGTAAATAGATTGGTGATAGGACCAAATATGTTAAAAGACATGGAACTAACAGTGAAATAGGTACAAAAAAACCTAAAAGTAGATCGGGACAAGAAAAAAAGTTATGTTGATGCAAAAAGGACTCCAAGAGGGTGCAATGTTGTAGATCATGTCTATATTAGAGTTAAACCTAAAAAGAGTTCTTTATGGATGGGAAGATATACTAAGTTAGCACCTAGATATTGTGACCCATTCGAGATATTGTCTTGAATAGGACCAATAGTTGATCAACTTGCACTTCGATCCACAATAAAATTACATGATGTATTTCACGTTTCATTATTGAAAACATATATACATGACCCTACTCACGTTGTTGAATGGAAAATGATACAGGTGTAACCCATGGGAGAGTTCCCAGTATATATGGATCATATTCTCGACAAACGGGAACTTACAATCTGGATTCGAGCCATAGGATATGTAAAGGTGCGATGGAAGCACCTTAGTATAGAAGAGGCCACTTGGTAAATGGAAGGTAATATGAGGGAAGCATATCTATTTATGTTCCAAAATGGTATTCATGAAAACTAATTATCACCGAGGATGGTGATATATTTTAAGAAGGGGTGTATGTGATACCCCACAACTTGGATTTTTAAATATTATTTATATCACTTTTTTTAATTTAGAATTTTAGTTATTTTTCTAAAAAGAAAATTTGGTCGATTGACCAAAATTGAATTGTAAAACCTTATTATTTTATGAAAATAAATACATGTATAAAAAGGGGCACACATTTAAGCAACTATTAAAGAGGGATTTAGGAATCCAAAGGGGTTGGCCAAGTGGAAGAAGACTGAGACAAGTTGTGGAGTTAACTTAAATTCAAAAAGACACATTCTAGATTTATAGGAGAATCTGTGAACATGTGTAAAGTTGAATATGACATATGTTCACTGAGCAGGAGGCTCAAGACAAGTGTCACAAGTCTTAGGAAAAATAAAACATGTCATGACAAGTAAATGGGACGCCATTCGAAGAAAAACGAATTTGATAGCTTGAGAAAGGCTATGTGCAAACCGACTTGACATAGTAAAATTTCACAAAGATTACTCACAACACTGGAGCTCAAAATTTTGCAAGTGGCCACATCGGGAGCCCCTTGGGTTCCCAACTCAACTCTAGAGTGACAGAGGTGACAAAGACTCTAGTCTAAGGTTGGGAGGAACATGGTCTTTAACATGTGGCTTCCCCAAAGTTCTAGGTTTTATTCTTGTTATGAATATGTTGATTTAAATCTTAGTATGTTTAACAAAGTTAGCAACTTAACGATAATGGTGACCTCAGAATGAGAACTCTAGCCCTTAAAAACCCATATTTTTGCATAAAAATCATGAAAATCAACCCCCAAATCAAAAAGTGGTGCTACCGGTAGCACCATTTTTCTATCGTGGGTCAAAATTACAATGTTTTTCAAGCATGGCCTTAAATACTCATATATATTCTTAGAAAAGCCTTAAAATCAACACCTAAATCAAAAAGTGATAGTACCTAAAACATTTTTTTCTAAACATTAAAATTATAGATAATTATGACCTAATTGAAATTTTGGCCTTGACAACAAATCCCTCTGCAAATAAACAACTCAAAACTGAACACGAAATGGTCACTTGAAAATTTATTTACAAGATTTTTTTTTGGTTTAAATTTACATTAAAAAATAAATAAATAGAAAGGAGAAAATCTTTGCAAATAATGTTTTTTTTAAATGAAGAAAATAATACATTTAAAAAAAATTATTCAAAATTCAATTAAAAAAAAGATTAAAAAAAGGGGTGAAAACGAAACATAACTAAAAATAAATGAAAAAAGTTTAAAATTTTCCTCAAAAAAACAATAATTTTAAAATATATATATATCTGCAGTGTTTAATGAAATTAATACTTCTTTGTGGTCTTGAACGGGAATAATACTTCTCTGCGGTTTTGAAATTATATCTCTGTGGTTTTGAACAAGAATAATACTTCTCTATTGTTTTGAAGGAGATATTTTATTTCAAACATTATATATTTGCGGTTTTGAACGGAAATAATACTTCTTTTTTTTCCCAGAATAATCTTTGTAGTTTGTCTCGGTCTCTTTGAAACTTCTCTCTGGTTTTCAGAAATTATTTTTGGCTTCTTCAATAGGTTGAGCAATTGGACATGTGAAATGAAGTGAGTCACTTTTTACTTTGATTCAATTTTAATTTAAAATATATTTATAATCTATTAACGTAAAGAGATTTAAATATATTTTATTTATTTATTATTTTAAGTTTCATAAGTAAAAGTTATTTGAGAGATAATAACTAATATCATTATTATCAATTGAAAAAAAATATTTTCCATTTTTAAAGTCAATCCAAAATAATAATTGTTACATTTGTTTTCTCTTCTTTTCAAAATGAGCACTCCACCACCTATTCCAAAAACTCATCCTAATAGGGGGAGACCCCCTAAAATCACCCTAGATATCCTTTACAATTATATGGAATCAATAGAAAAATTGAGAGAATAAAGAGATGCCAAAATCCATATCGCGTTAGAATCATTAGAAAAAAAGAGTGAAGAAAGAGACGTAAAACTCAAATAGAGCTAGAGGCAATGATTGATAAAAAAATTAAAGATACCATTCAAACTTAATTAGAGTATAGGTTCTTAGGGTTCAAGAGTGAATTACAAACAGTGAATCATAGGATTCAATAAATGAGAAATCATAAACCTACTACCCAAGAAGGAGGGGTTGAATAAAATCACAACTTGAGAGATAGGATTAAAGAGCTACAAGAAAAACTATCAACAATTTGACCCTCAATAATATGGAAAACAAATTAGATATCAAACACATCAAAGAGGAAATGAAAAAGATAATCAAACTGGACCATGAGCATAACAGAGCCTTGAACCCCATAATTTTTGGTATAAAATAACAACAAGAGGAGGATATGCTAGCAATAGTAAAAGAAAAATTAAATCAGAAATCAGAAATTGATACAACTTACCTCGTAGAAGAAAAGAGGCTAGGAAAAATAATTGATCACAAAGATAGGTTGATATGTGTGAAAGTTGTAATGACCATAAATATAGCATACTTAGTAAATCTCGGAGCTTAAAAGGGCTAGGAATATTTATAAATGAAGACCTCATTCCCGAAGACCAAGCTAAATTAAGGATGTTCAAAAGGTAAAAGAAACCAGGAAAAAAGGAAAATGGGCAATAATTAGAAATTGAAAAGTTATTGGAAGGGATAGAGACGAGAAGGATAATAATAAATAGGAATTTGGGACACTCGGGATCCTTTTTTGGAGATTTCATGGCTTTCCATGATGCAAAGGTCCTATTATAAGTTGGATCCTGAGTGGTATTGATATTATATGTCTACTTGAAACTTGGGAGCATTACAAGTCTAAGGTCCCTAACATAGAAGGATTTGTATTGTGGTCGACATGGAACAAAATATCCCACCGTAGAGGGATAGGAGACATAGCTTGTTATATTAGAAAGAGCATTTTTCCTCACATCCAACTTCATAAGATTGAGCCTCTCAATCAATACATTTGGATAGAAATTTCAGAGACCAATGCTAAGAATATGTATATAGCAATTTTCTGTTTTTCACCTATTAATTCTAATTTTTATAAGAAAAACAATCTAGATAACAATTGTCCCTATAATAATTTAAAACAAGATACTTATAGTTTGAAAAATGAACGTAATATCCTCCTGCTATGAGACTTTAATGTTAGGACTGCAACTAAACAAGAAACTCTTTTAAGTATTGATTCCAACCATAATCCTTTATGGATAGATGAAGACCTTGTTTTATCTAATAGCTACAAAAGAAGCTTTGAAGACGTAATTGAGAATTTTTTTGGTACTGATTTGGTCAAGCTCTTCAGCTCTCAAGACCTAATAATTTGCAATGGAGTAATGAAGTGGCCAAACTCCAACCAGATGACTTGTATTCATGGGATAGGTAACAGTGTTGTAGATTATGTGATATATGATATCCTTGTTTCCAACCAAATATCAACTTTTGACCTTTTAAATGACCATGAGCCTGACTCTGATCATAAACCTTTAACCATAACTATAAATGTTTCCATGCATCGAAGCGCCATTGAAGAGAATTACGATAATCAAAGGAATCCATTCTTTGACAAAAGTAAGTTGACATTTTCTTAAAGGATTTAAATAGTAAATTAAATCTCCTAACTTATAAGGAGAACATTGAAGAAATCTATCATAATTTTACAGCTACCCTTTCCACTTCTATTAACAAGTTCTCTTTCAAGGTGTTCTATAAAATGAATAATAGAATGACCAACCATTAGTATGATAAAGAATGTAAAATTTCTATGAAATCCGTTAGGGATGCTTCTAATGAGTCCTTAAAAATCGATAAGATCAATGCATACAAAGCCCTAATTAAAAGGAAAATAAGGTACTATTTCAATAAAAGGAAAGAGAAACTTTCACAACTATATAATTTGGATGTAAATAAGTTATGGATCCAAATTCTAAACCGCAATACTAAAGAAAATAATAGGATTCCATTAAGGGACTGAAAATCCTACCTTAAAAGTATTTATGAGTTCCCTAATGCCATGGACACCATTCCTATTGTCCCAACAAAGGAAGAAGTTTTTTCTTTAGATGACATAGAGTTCAGGGTTAAGCGACTTGCAAATGGGAAAGATAAGGACATTAAAGGATACCAAGGTGAAATTTTTAAAATCGGAGGGCCTATCCTTATCCCTCACATACACAAGCTCTTCAATTTAGCAGTCAAGAAGGGATTCCCTAAACCCTAGACGCAAAGCCTCATTGTTTGTATTTTTAAAAATGGGGATAGAAACATTCCCTCTAATTATAGGACCATTATGATTAGCCCGATTTTATCCAAACTTTATGGAATTATTTTGGAAAAGAATATTAGCCTTTGGCTAGAAATTCATGGTAAAAGAGGTAAAGGTCAGGTCAGGTTTAGGAGATATCATTCAATAGTGTACCATCTTGTTACCTTTAGGATCATTGTAGAGGAGTTATGTAATACTAAAAATAATATTTTTTTTTGCTTTGTTGACTTTAGAAAATCTTTTGACATGGTTCCTAGGAAAAACCTTTGGAATAGGTTGGAAGAGATAAAATTGCCTCTCAAGTTGAGGGCTTCTGCAGTACGAATGTATGAGAATGTTATTGCTAAGTTTTAAAATACTAAGGGTTGGTCAAAAGATATTAACTGCAATATCATAGTCAAACAAGGTTGTCCCTTGTCCCCTACCCTTTTTGGCATATACATTGACAAGTTAGAAGAATGCTTGGAAAAAATAGGTTGTGTCAGCCCTACTCTCACTGCTATATTCATCAATCTTCTTATTTATGCCGTCGATATTGTTCTTATGGAAATGAGTCCCCATGATCTTGAAAACCAACTAAGAATCCTCAAGGATTTTCTCTCCAATATGGGTATGACTGTTAATACTAATAAGACTAAGGTCATGATTATTAAATCCAATAAGATCCCTTATGATACCTTCGTATATGAAGAAATCAACTTGGAGGAAGTGACTTCATACAAATATATTGGAATTGATATTCACCACAAGATCAATTGGAATTATAGCATTGAGAAAAGGATTATTGTGGGATGGAAAGCTTATTATGGGCCTGAAAACAATTGTAAATCACTTGATCTTTGGAGTTGGGATAAGAATAAACTCCTCTTTAAGACTCTTGTTACAACTGTTATTCTTTATGGATCTGAATTATGGGGCTGTAGTATCTCTTGTGAATCCTGGAGAAAGATAGAGAAAATTCAAAATCATTTTATAACCTATAATCTCAAAATTAAAGGAAATACGCTCTATCCCA
Source organism: Picea engelmannii (assembly GCA_009831015.1). Classification (NCBI taxonomy): domain Eukaryota; kingdom Viridiplantae; phylum Streptophyta; class Pinopsida; order Pinales; family Pinaceae; genus Picea; species Picea engelmannii. The sequence goes on from ML780089.1 coordinate 217,987, forward strand.
TCCTCCTAATAGAGACAAGCCTCTCCCCCATTGAGAGCATGGCTACTACTAGATACCTAATGTATACGAACAATTTAAACAACATGGAAAACAAGAGGCTTCCTAAAATTGCTTCAAAATTGATTCATAACCACCATCGACTCAAGCGAGGATGGCATAAAGATTCCTGGTCTTGGCTAAACTAGTGGGGAATCATGGAATACACCATTTTGTAGAATAATTATAGTATTGAAAAAAACATCAAATAAAAATTGAAGGAGGAAATGTGGTGTGATAAAGAGTTAGAGGAAAAAATAAAATTAAGGTATTATAAGGATGTAATCAACCCTAATCTGGAAGATCAAAATTATCTATTTGTTTTGCCAAGTGTAGAGAAAAAAAAAAGCATTGCTAAGATAAGAACAAATTCTCATGAGCTCCATAGTGAAATAGGGCGTTGGTCAATTCCTAAAATGCCATGGGATGAAATAGTTTGTCACCTTTGTGACACTAAAAAGGTTGAAGATGAAAAGCACTTTCTCTTAGATTCTGCAGCCTATACCCATATTAGATCTCATTTTTAAAATATTTGTCACACTACCAACCTTCCTAACCACTTAACTCAACAAAAGTATGGTGATCTTGGAAATCTTCTCTTAATGATTTTCGGCCACAGAAACAAAATTCTAAGGAATCACAAGTAATCGCTTACCCTCTTAAGTTATGATAAACCAATTTGATCTTAGTAAACGTTAATCATCATCATCATCATCATAATTTTATATATATATATATATATATATATATATATATATATATA
>ML780089.1:236187-265845 GCA_009831015.1 Picea engelmannii
CGAATATCAACATTAACCATAAGATGGTATTACAATTAAATAACCATCGTAAGAACTATATATATATATATATATATAGGTATAATATTGAACTTTTCCTCAATTTGAAATAGGAATAACCTTATAATATGGAAACTTAGCATATATGTATATAGGTTATCAAATTAGTAAGTCTTATGGAATAGGACTTAGTATAACCTATATATATATATATATATATATATATATATATATATGGAGTTTCTCAACTCATAATAGTATAGAACAATATAACTTAGGTGGAGAGAATTTATGAAGGAAGGGAAGTAAAATAGATTGTTATGGTTGAATAAATAATATACAATTTATTTTTTTTGGAATTTAAGGTATGTGACATGTTAAGTTTGGGGTCCGGCACAATTTGTTGGTCGAGAAAAAATAAGTGAACTATTTATGTATATTTGACATAGGATGAGTACAAGGGAGTAGTCAACATCACCATCTAGGAACTATGGCTACAGAACTTCCTCACTGATATCAACATTTAGTTCCATTGTCCAACTGTGATTCTGTGTGACAACTAGAGTACACTAAAACTCTATCAAGATCCAGTACAAAGACAACGGATAAAACATATCGAGATCATATGCATTTTATAAGAGAGTTGGTTCATGATAGGGTCATCGATTTGTAGTATTTCCATTTAGTTGAGCATAGTGCCAACATCTTCACCAACATCCTCATTGAGAAAAGATTCCATAGTGTTTGCGATCATCTTGGAGTGAAGGACACAATTTCCTAGTAATTTTCTTTATATTCTTTTGATGCATTGTATTTTGAAGGCAGGGAAGGTTTCCCATGATGTTTCCCCTCTATCCTCACTTTATTTCAATGTTCATTAGTTTGATTGTTCATGGGTACCTAATACAGCCTTTTTTCTTGGGACCCATTCATTATGTATACTCCTATTGAACACTCAACACACCCTAAAATTCTATGTCCAATTTTACTTTTTGGGTACCACTTGATCTCTTTGCATTGTCTGATTCATCTCCATTTTGGAAAATGTTTCGTTTGCTTACTATTTTTGAGTCTCCATTGGGAATTTTCGAAGGAACTAACCCAAAGGAAAGTATGTGATAGAGTTTTCCCTAATCTTTGACCCCCGATATCATTTCAACATTGGTGATCCCCAGGCTTAGCTTAGGAAAGCGAAATTGAAAGAGAGTTATGACTCCTATTAATACTCACAAGCTAAGTCACCAGTCTTCTTTGCATCGTACTCTAAACCAGTTTTGCCATGTCATCATTGTACAAAAAAATCGATCGGCATTAGAGGTTTTCTCTAGAGGATGTTAGCGGGAACATACATAAGGATATCGTCGATTCCATATATGCCTACTAAGAAAGCAATGCGATGGGATGTTTTATCTCTAAGATACGATGGATCTTAAGCATTTAAAGAACTAATTAATTCCAAAATCCCGCATTAGTTGCTAATTCGTGTGTGAATCAAAAGAGTCATTTGAACGTGCCGATACAGTGCATCACCCTCCACGCCCCGCCATCAACTCACGTAAAATTTATTTGCAAAGATTTGGTGGTAGGTTGTTTTGAATTTCACCCATCACTCAAATTAATTGGTTGATGCGACTGGTAGGATCTGCCCCATTAAATCCTTTGAATTATTGTAAACAAGATTATTTTGTGTGCAAAGCAGTTCAGAACATCCAGAGGAATGATATGAACAATCCGGGGAAAACTTCCAATGCCCAGTGAGTATTAAACAACAGGTTTAGTAAGTGTTATAGGTATGTACTGGTCTATGGATGTTTTATGCTTCATTTCTTATGTTTTATCCAATATTACTTTGCACACAAGCCTAAAGATCATTTTTGGTTATAGGAACAATGCCTCCAAAGAAACCTACCACCAAGAAATCTCCAAGAGTGCTAAAGCTACAAGAACTAGAGGTGGGAGAAGGTTCCACCCCAGTGGTCGCAAGACAATTGGAATTCTCTCCAAAGCCAATGCCTTTCATCAAAACAACCACCAATAAGGCTTTCATTCAGCCTTTGGCCTTTGGAGACACAGAGGCGAACATCGGGACCAAAAAAGTATTCCCACGTTGGGAAGAACTTTTCAAGAAAATCAAACGGGAGGAATTCACAGAATATACCCTACACAGCGATCCCGATACAAGGATATTTGACGATGAAGTCCTCCCAAATGTCTGAAATGCATATCTTCACATGGTGGTGAGTAGGACTCTAGTATTTCCCTATGTAGAACTCCTGAAATGGCTTATCGATCACACTAACACACAAAGATGTTTGATTAATGACGACAGTGGTGGATGTGTCGGGGTTTTCCTCCCAGTAGAAGTGCATAATTACTACAAGCTCAGAGAGCCAGAAGAACAGCTAAACATCGATTTTGTTGTCAGCTTCTATGAGAAACATGACACTAGCAAGGCGATCACGTCATGGTGGAGAGAGGATAAAAGTTCACCAATCGAACCTCCGGCTGGTACCTGACTACTAACCTAAGGAAGTCGTACATCTATCTAATGGCCCTCCTCTTCCGATTGCATGGGGAGAAATATTGCTCCAGTTTTTTAGAGGCTTGGATGCCACTAGCTTATACGGTAGCCATTTCGAAAATAGGTTTTAACTAGGGTGCCATCATCTCCAAACATCTAAACACTTGCATAGGACAAGCTCAAACGCAGAAAGAGGAAGAAACCCCATCCTTCTATATGGATTCTTATCTATTGGATGTCATTTGTGCCAGAAATGTCTTTGTCAGAATGAAATTGAGTTGGAACACATCAGAGCTCTCGATCCATGTGTATTTTGGCATCTTGTGGGAGAACAGGTACAATAAATCCTACTCTCTCATCTGTGATCAGTTTATCACACGTAATTATTTTTTGTTGTTTAAGAAAGATTTCCCAAGGCTGTCTGATGCAGCCAAAATGATTGTATCGAAATTTGACCACTCGTATCTGGATGAGAGCGATACCTACATCAGGGTTTTCGGCACCACCAGAGCATCCCAGCTGTTACCTATATATGTCCACGATCGAATATTGGTAGGGGAAATATGTTATCATACCATCTTGCAAGGTTACAATGCTACTTTGGTAAAAGATAAGAAGCAGGCCTTCATGCCCTATGGATTTCACATTGGTTTCTACATGGTAAAGGACACCGCGTAGGCCAAGAAAGAAGGATTAAGCCAATTCGAGTTCTGATTCCAGACTGGTTTTTCTCACAAGCATGACCCAAAGGGCCTGGTCCTGAAGCATGCATCAAAATTATCCTCCTGCTGGCCATATGCCCATGACAAGTTTGAAGATGAGATTTTCACCAAAAATGCTCAAAATTGGGATGAGGTGGTGGAAAGTATGGTTGACCCTAAGGAAACTAGGTTCAAGGAAATCTGTTGGGATGAGCAAGAAAAATTCCTGGAACAATTGGCTCAAGAGGTCCTCAGGGCCAGAGAAGAAAGGATAGCATCTGAATCAGTCTAAGTGGTGGAGGCTCCTTAGGAAGCCACCGAAACAACAAAGTTTTCCCAAGTGACCCCAATATAGGATAGAAATTTCCCCGAGGCTCAGGATGTGCAGGCAAGAGGGGAACTCATGTATCAACAGGCCCGACAGATGATGAATTGGATGCGGGATAACATGAACCTTGTCAGGATGACAAGGATTCTGACTGATAGTCCAGAAGAAATATCGGCGGGGCCAAGCGACCCTGATTTCGTGAACCTTGGCAACATCAACGGGTCAGATGATCCTGAATCCATAATTCCACCAGTCGGATCATGAGAAGGTGTGAAGACTCAACCAGAGACAGGTCGGGTATCAGTAGAAACAAGTGTGCCTAATCCTTTGAGCGAGTTTATAAATATATATAGCGATGATGAGAGCCCGAAGGAATCTCTCGAGACCCCTGTAATTGTCCAAGAAGAAAAGGGACTTGAGAATATTTCTTCTCCTAATCGTAGGGTCCAAACCCAAGACGTCCCACAAAAGGAAATAGAAGCCGAAATTTTTCTCAACAGCAAGAGGCTCGATGCACCAGAAACCCAAGCAGACAATCTGAAGGACAAGTCAGAATCGGATGAGCCAAAGGAAGGATCCCCACAAAAGGAAATTTGTGTTTCAATGACTGATGAAAAAGTAAGTATCGAGTATTTTCCTGACGTTTGTATCCCACTCGACACTCAAATCTCCGACAGGCTACAGACAAAGTTCGGGCCCTCGGAGCAGAATGAGGAAGTTCAAGAACCTAACCTTGAAGATATATACACCACCAGAAATCTAGGAAACACACTCACATGGGGTGATCAACAGATTCCTGAACATGTGGATGAGGTATCCGATATTTATGCAATCTCCTATGATAAAAATAGGAACACCATCGTCCAAAGAACCACAAAGAAAATGAAGATCACATTGGATTGAACCATCCTGATCACTATAGAGGAGAATGTGATAAACACAGAAAATGCCCGAACAACAGAGCTCCTCATTGTGGGGATGGCGATCTTTGAAGCCACCTAGGATAGACCCAAACAAGATGAAAAGGAGCTTGTCACCACCCTAAAGGAACTAGAACATGTGTTCCACCTAGCTGAATACTATCGGAGCACCATTGAGACCGCAGTATACCTGAGAAGCGAGTTCGGAGAGGCTTACAACAAGTTCACACAAAGTCAACACCTTTTTTTTGTGAATATAGTTGAGCTCCAGGAAAACACTCTCATGGCACTGGCAATGTGCAAGGATATTGAGCGATGGTATAAAAGGGTGCAGTAAGTCATAGAGAGAATTGAATACATTGATGCAATCCAACAAGGACAAGATAAATAAGAACATGACATCCATATGTTGGGAAAAAACAGTCTTTATCACATGAAGCGATCAACCGAGTACTAGGCTAATATGTCTCAGGAACCACACCAGGAAATTCAAGAGCAGTGGGATGAATGCGAGAAACATTGGGATAAAATCAACAAAGCAATGAAGGATATCGGACTCCCATAGTTTGGCACCCCCGATGACTTCATCGAATTATGTGACATAGTTGAATCGCATACCAAGAAAGATTCATTATAGGCCAAAGAGCTAGAAAAGGTGACTGACACATCACTAGGACACATGCAACAATTTATGGAACATCTGGTTAGAGCGTGGACTGTGCTACAATAGTTAAACACTAGTCTAGTGAACTATCGGGCACATGCAGTGGAGGTCAGAGGAATTTTCACAGCTCCAATGGAACAACACAGATTTCCATGAACCCAAACCTACGAGGAGTTGTTTAACAGTTGGTCGGAGTATGAAAAAAGTCACCCTTTTGAAGGGATATGTTGAGACAATTGTTGGAAAAATGTTAAGAGAGAACGCCACGTGGCGAGTTTTGTTTTGTTTAAAATACACTTAGTCATTATTTTTAGTTAATTTTAAATTATAAATAAGAGCATCGACCAATTAGTTAAGGGTCGATGGTTGTTGCAAGAAACTCTTATGTTTTTGTTTTGTCAAGAATTATTTTCGAGCTACCGTAAATAGAGAAGTCCTTCTGGACCAGAGATGAAGTTATTTTCATCAAATGCATGTGTGATTAGACATGGAGAAGAACTATTTCCTATCTCATTTCATGAATGATGTTGTAATGAGTAAGAGCTATTTAATCTATTGTTAATCTATCTGGTGCAATATTTTGTTGTTCTTTACTTTAATGATGAAGATGAATCATTGTGTTATCATGTGATGGATGATTAAAGTAGGTGGATTATTCTTCTTTCCTTTGTTTTATCACATATGTGTTTTCTTTATGATAATTAGTATCTCATACAGTAAATGGATACTCACATGGTTAACGTATTATTACTAGGCCTGTGGTATAGAATTGTCGTCTGCATGATTGAGTAGTGGGTTATCCCAAGCTCAGCCTCTTATCCAATAGTTAATCTTAATTCTATTTTGTTGCCAAGTTGGTTTGTACCGGCTTACAATATTACTTCGATCCAACCTAAGAGAAAACACAAAAAGAGAAAGTCCCAACTGAAGGAGATGCCTTTGCAAGAAAACGTAAAGGTCATTGATTAATTGGTTGGATCGTGATATTTGGAGAACCATTCCACCATTTAACATTGTAGAGTCTAATTAGGCCTCGGTGGAGGGTTAGGTTCCTACTATTGAACTAAAAGGATTTAGGACCCGTCAACAGAACTGGCGCTAGAAGGAGGGTCTGAATGAATGGTTGGATATATATTTTACATAGTATTTCAAACAACCTATAGATTCAAAACAGCCCACATGCATGGCTAGTCATTCCCATGACAACCCACAAACATTGATTACTCCTGAAATGTGTAATTCACCCCAGTCTGAGGAAGAATATTTTCACCGTAAAATACCTTATGCTCTTCCTCACGAGGAATTAAATCAATTCAGAAGAATCGGAAGAGCATAGGCCTGATAGGTTGGTGCATTTTCCTTAGCTCTAATACTTCCTCGAAGAAAAAAGATAAGTAGGCAAGTGGTCAATACTCCCAACGAAGTTTTCACGCACAGGGTAGAAGACTTAATATATTTGACAATCACCGAAATCCGAGATCATCTTGATCTGATACTCGAAATTCCAGCTAACGACATCTCTGAACCCAACGATTTTTCGGAAGAGGAGGAGTTTAACTCAGAGTCTGAAGATATGGAAGGAAACAATGACCATAATGAAGAAAGGGGAAACCCACCTCTAAACAATAAACCCTGGTTGGCCATAGATGCTTTGGCACTCCCAAGACCATTCCATAGCCTTCCCCGACATCCAGAGAAGTTACTTCCTAAGTTCGATCCCAAAACGTTATCATTTCCTGAAGATCATATCAAGAAATTTATACAAGTGGTTAGGCTTATGAACGTCCAACATGAAGAAATAGTTTACAAGCTATTCCCATACACTTTTGAGAACTTAGCCTCCACATGGTATTTTAACCTACTTGTAGGATCCATAACTAGATGGACAAAGTTTCAAAAATATTTTCTATATAAATTTGCAGAAGAGACTACTATGGGAGCTCTGATGGCTGAGTTGTTCACCGCCACCATGAGTTCAAAAGAGAAGGTTAAATATTTCAATCAAATATTCACGACCATCTTAAAAAAATTCCATCCCGAAGTCAAACCTACTCAAGAGTTGCAAATCGAATTATATGCTAATGCGCTCCCAGATTTTATTTCCATGTTTGTGAAGAGGGCTGCCAAATGAACCTTAGCTGAGAATTTTGAAGAAGATAAAACGATAGAATTCTAGATGAAAGGGTGTAAAGAAGGCCAAGTATCTTTAGTTAAGAAAGAATTTCAACCTCCTCCCAGGGGAGGACTCCTTCTGACTAGACCACCAGGGAAACAAGCAGAATAGATTCCCAACAAGGGTAATGGAGACATAGAATATCTATAATGCATGGTTAAGAAATTATCGGATGAGATCATAGACATGAAGAGAAACGCAGGGGAAGGAAACCAAGGCCAAAGGCCCTATAAGCCTTTCTTTAAAAGGAACCTGTCATCCAAATCCATTGAACCTCCCCCAGCTAACTTGAATATTGATCTGGGGAATGTCGCATTTGATTCCTTCTGTGCTTATCACCATGAAAACCACTCTGAAAGAGACTTCCCTCAATGGGTGCATGCCATGAATTTGATGTCCAACCAGTTTTTAGATGAGGTTTCCCTAATAGAACAACCAAACAGTTTGTTTATGAATGTTGTTGACCAGGAAGAGATTCACCCACTAGAAGATACAACCATGCTGATATGGGATCCTAACCTAATTATGCATTCCGACGACCTAATTCAGGTTCAAGAACTACCCACAGAGATATCACTTGTGCAAACTAGAAGTAAAGTTCCTCCTGTCTCAAAGGATCCTACTACCACTCAAACGCCAGGGGAAAGGTCAACTCCTGATCACCCGAAAGCACATTTTTCTCCCCGTAAGAACCCTATTAGCATCCATATGCGAGAATCACCCAAACTGGAGTACAACATAGTTGAAGATCTGAAGAGGTTGAAGGCTAATATATCGTTTATGGACATATGAAAAATCCCTCAGCAAAAGGATTTCCTTCTACAAGCATTGAAATCAATAGAAAACCCTATGACAAGCAATGAGCAGCAAAGAAATCTAACTTCCACAGATCTAGTAAATAAACCAACTGTGAATACCTGCTCAGAAGATAAGAAGGGAAAACATTTTGTCCCACTGTTTCTCTTAACATTTGAAGTCTTCAACAGGAACGTCCACAATTGTTTGGTAGATTTGGGAGCATATTCCAATGTTATGCCCTTGTCTATTTGCAAAAAATTAAATGTCATTCCTCTCAAAAGCAATAAACATGTGAAACAACTAGATAGAACCCAGGTCAAAGTCATGGGGGAACTCATATATGTAATGATCAAGATAACAACACATCCTAAGTTTGTGCAAGTGATTGACATCATTGTAGTAGACATCCCATAGGCCTATGGGTTATTAAAAAGTCAAGATTGGTCTGATAAGTTAAACGAGTACTTTAGTATAGACAGGGCACACCTTTGGATACCACTAAAGGGATACATGAATATGATCATAATCAATAGGGAGAGATACCTAAATCATACATTCACTGATCTAGAAACGTTGAACAAACCCTCATCCACAGATTTCCCCGTGCTGGGCAATTATTCCTGTGATTCCCACTTTGGGAACTTTTCTCTTGTCTTATCTGATGTCGCTCTCACTCAAAACTATGAAATGGTTTTTCAAGAGAATTCGTCGATACCGACAGAAGACACCCTCTTCTATCAAGACCCTGTGCTACAGATTATGGAACAAAAGATAGGGGAGAAAGAAAGTAATAAGAAGGAGGAAAAGGGAAATTTTCATTCACAAATTTGGACCATATACTTTGATGGATCTAAATCACAAGAAGGATCAGGGGCAGGGTGCAACCTCATTGATCCAAAAGGTAAATTTCATTTTGTTTCTTGTAGACTAGAATTCGAATGCACCAATAAAACTTCCAAGTATGAAGCTCTAGTACAAGGGTTAAATAAATACATAGACTTAAATGCCAAATAATTGAAAGTTTTCGGAGCCTCGTATATTATCGTTAGACAAGTAAGGAATACTATACATTGCAATTCCCTGCACCTAAAGAATTATCAGCAAGAAGTACATAGGTTAATAAGCATTTTGAAGCTTTCAATATCACCATGATCCCTAGAGAAAAGAATATCCTTGATGATTCCCTGGCCACAGTTGCTTCAATACTGTCACCTATAGAATATTATGAAGCCTCTCGATTCACTGTGGAACTACTCTACAAACCATCGGTTCCTATCAACATTTCTAATTGGAAAGTCTTTGAAGGAGATGAAAAGATCATAAAATTCCTGACTAACCTAGACAATTTCAAATATTTGGTCATCGATGATGAAGTATTCCAGTAGAAATCAACAAAAATTGATCCTCGGACAGGTCAACCTATTGAAAAATCGAAATCTCACACCATCCTGAAAGGGATAGCTAATTTGGAGAATCTGTTTGACCTGAAAGAACGATTTAGGGGGTCTAAAAATGAAAATACTGGTAGATCCTATCCCTTGCATGAAACTATAAATCTCACAACCCCAAAAAACCCAAAGAATGTGAATCTCAGCAAGACTATATCTAAAGAGGAAAAATAAAGGCTTATCTCAAACTGTTTAGACAATATCAATATGTCTTCGCATGGTCCTACCAATATTTGAAAACTTATGACAACCATATCATTCAACACACTATACCATTAAAATTTGAGGTGAAACCCTTCCAACAAAAGCTATGAAAGTATGACCCATCCCTAGAACCTCTCATGTATCAGAACTTAAAGAAACTTTTAGATTCCAAGATCATCTTCCAATTTAGGCATTCTATGTGGGTAGCAAATATAGTTCTTGTGAGAAAAACATATGGATAAATTTGCTTATGCGTAGATTTTAGGAACATCAACAGAGCTTCAGAAAAGGACAATTACCCAATCCCGCCAATGGTGCAACTCCTATAGACCATGTATGGCTCGAATATTTTCTCTCTATTGGACTGTTTCTTAGGTGACAACCAAGTCCTGGTTTCAGAGGAAGATCGTTTGAAAAATACATTCCGAACTAAGTGGGGAACATTCACTTATAAACGCATGCCTTTTGGGTTAATCAACGCAGGGGTGACCTTCCAAAGGGCCATGGACGTAGCATTTCGGGGACTAATCAACAAGTGTGTGGTAGTGTATATCAACGATGTAAATGTGTATTCAAAGAATAGAGAAGAGCACATCCAACACTCAACTCAGATTTTTGAAAGGTGTACGAGATACAGTATATCCTTAAATCCTAAGAAAACTATTTTTGATGTCGAGGAAGGTAAGCTACTAGGCCACATTATATCTCAAACAGTCATTCGCATAGACCTGGAAAATATTAAGGCCATAGCTCAACTCTCATTTCCTAAGAACAAGAAAGAAATGGAGTCTTTTTTCAGGAAAATTAATTTTGTGAGGAAATTCACTCCCGATTTCGTGGAAACTATCAAACCCTTACAAAAGATGATTCATAAAGATGTTGAATTTAAGTGGGATGATGAACGAAAGGATGCTTTCAACAATATTAAAACTGCTATATCCCAGGCCCCCATGTTACGAAGTCCCGATTTCAATAAGGATTTCTTCCTCTATACTTTCGCCTCTGACCAGTCGTTAGCTACATTATTTACTCAGAAGGATGATGACAACAATGAGGCTCCAGTTCCATTCATGAGAACTAATCTCCAAGGAGCCGAACTAAATTATCATGTCATGGATAAACAGGCCTAGGCAGTATATAAGGCAGTAAAACACTTGAGGTCTTACATCCTCAAGAACCACACCAAACTAATTGTTCCTCACCCTATGGTCTAATCCTTATTCACTCAACAAGATATGGGGGAGAGAAGAGGGAACTGGATGGTATTAGTTCAATAATTTGATCTAGATATAAAACCTGCCAAACTAGTTAAAGGGAAAGGGTTATGCAAACTTGCAGTCGAATCCCAAGACCAAGTAAATGAAGATTATGGATAGGAGAATGAAATGGCATTATGGTGTGCTGAAATATCATATATTTCCCTAGGGCCAGAGTTTTGGTATGATAATTTGACTTATCTCTTGCACCATGGGACTTGTCCAGAAAATATCAATCCTAGGGAAAGGAGAGCTCTCAGGTTAAAGTTCACACAATATCGCCTCATAAATTCAGTACTCTTCCAGATTAATTATGATGGGGTACTGTTAAGATGTCTCGAACGTGAAGACGCAAAAAAAGTTATGAAGGAGCTCCATGATGGCCCTGCCAACGAACATTTCATAGGAAACACCACCTCTCATAAGAGACTAAGAGCTGGCTATTATTGACCCACCTTGTTCAAAGATGCTCACTCCTATGCTAGAAACTGAAAAACATGTCTAATAAGTGTTGGGATGGAGAAGAGAGTGGCAGTCCCTCTCCAACCAATGACTGTCTCTAGGCCTTTTAAGAAATGGGGGTTGGATATCGTAGGAGAAATTAAACATTGTTCTTTGAGAAACACAAGTATATACTTATTGTCACCGATTGTTTCACGAAGTGGGCAGAGGCCATCCCTCTGACTCATGTAAATGAGAAGGTGGTGATCCAACTCATAGAACAATAGTTGATCATAAGGTTTGGTGTCCCTTCTGTTCTATTTTTTGATAATGCAACTTATTTTTCTTTCACTCTGTTGACATAGTTTTCTCTAGACAAAGGGATCATAATTAGGTACTCTTCAAATTATTATCCACAAGGAAATGGGGTGGCAGAATCAACCAATAAGAACCTAGTGAGAATATTAAAAAGGAAGGTCGCAGATAACCAAAGGAATTGGCATAGTATACTCCATAATGATCTATGGGCCGATAGGGTCACATCCAAGGAAGCTATAGGAAATTACCTATACTTTCTTGTTTACGGCGAGGAAGCCATTCTCTGAAATGGGCTTTATATTACATCTCTTCAACTAGCCCAAGATTCCAGCGTGGAACCTTCATCGGTCATACAACAAAGAATTGATACACTGTTCATGGTAGAGGAAGAGAGAGAAAAGGATACGTCAAAATTTATATCTCACCAACAAATAGTGAAAATATGATTTGATAAGCATAAGGCTAAAGAAAAAATATTTGAAGTAGGAGACTTAGTCCTAAAATGGGATAGAGCAAATGAGCCAAAAGGGAAGCATTCTAAGTTTCAAAATCTGTGGCTTGGACCTTTCCAGGTGGCTGAGAAGATTGGGGAAGGAAATTATCGGTTACAAAATCTGAGGGGGGAACCTGACACCCTCCAAGTAAATGGCCAAGCCCTCAAACAATATTTCAAATAATAATAAAAAATAAAAAATAAAATTTTTTGTGCTTTGTATGAATGTTTTCATGATTGCGAAATGCATTTTTTCGTTGTTGTTTTCTTTTTCGCTTGAACTTTTGCGCTTTTGAAGGTTGTGTTCAGCGAGACAATGGTTGAATTTAAATAATGTGACATAGAAAACTCTATTCCTAACTCATCGCTCATAAAAAACACAAGAAGCATTGAGGATCTTTCGGTTGCTTTGAGGAGTCCTCTATCTAACCTGCGCACATGAACAACTTTAGAGAAATGTCAGAAGTGTCTTCTTAGTGGTTTGGTAAGACCTTAAGGGAAATAATGAAAGATAGAAAGGACTACATGAACCTCGAAGACAAAGATAGCAAAGGATCCACCTTAACCATCTCACTTTTCAAAATAAACAGACATCATCCTCTCCCACTCACTCAGGGAATCATGCCGAAATAAAATTGATATTATCAAAAGAGTGAATAGTAGGAGAGGGTATGCAGATATCTTCGTCGTGGCTATGGACGCTCGCTGGTAGCGGAGAAAGGTATGTGATGTCGGGGTGACTCCATTGGGGCTATGGATGCTCACTGGAAATGGAACAACACCATAGAAAATGATTAAAGGTCACTAAAGGCTTCAAGCCAGTGAATAATTTACTAGATTTTTGTCAAAAAGGGCATGATTTAGGGTTACAGAAAATGAAGGAGGAATAAAAGTTAAAAACCCCACAGGTAGATCCGGAAGCATCAACAGAATAATTTTGAATGCAAGGGTAAAAGAGGCTTTGATTTAAAACTAGTTAAGTTCTCCACCATCTTTTGCATCAACCGATCTTGAAGGAAGAACATAGATTCTTATTTCACCCAGTAAGTTGCCATTTGTTGAGCACTCAACACACCCTAAAAATCTATGTCCAATTTTACTTTTTGGGTACCACTTGATATTTTTTCATTGTCTGATTCGTCTCCACTTTGGAAAATTTTGTGTTTGCTTACCATTTTTGAGTCTTGTTAATTATTTGAAATTTTTTCTTTAAACTATGAAAATCCTTGACTTAAAAGATTTAACATTTAAATAAGGAATCAGATAGCCAAAGCACTTCACCCGACACAATTAATAAATTCGGCATTGGCAGACAGGAGTCTTCTTTCGTGACAAGCATCGCTACGGAGATCACCGATTGCCAATCCATTTTGGCTTTGGGAAAAGGTGAAACGAGTAAATACTTAAAAAGACAGAAATGTGATCACCGATACCCGATACTCGACGTGCTCATAGGAGTTGGATAAAATGAAACCGCGACAAAATTTTCGACGATGCTAAAATTTTTTTCCCAATTCTCGATTCTTGAAATATTTTGGCATCAGAAAATTTTTAAGGACCTAACCCAAAGGAAAGTATGCGATAGGTTTTTCCCCAATCACAAACCCTCGATATCTTTTCGGCATCGGCGATCACCAGGCTTAGTTTAGGAATGCAAAATTGAAAGAGAGTTTTGAATCCTATTAATACTCGCGAGTTAAGTCACCAGTCTTCATTGCATCATACCCTGAACCAGTTTTACCACGTCAACATCATATGAAGAAATCAATTCACGTCAGAGGTTTTCTTCGGAGGATGTCAGCGAGAACATACATAAGGATATCATCGATTCCCGATCTTCCCACTAAGAAAGAAATGCAATGGGACATTTTATCTCTAAGATATGATGGATCCATTGCATTTAAAGAACTAATTAATTACAAAGTCCTGCATTAGTTGCTAATTCGTGTGTGAATCAAAAGGATCGTTTGAATGTGTCGATATAGTGCATCACCCTCTATGCCCCGTCGTCGACTCATGTAGAATTTATTTGCAGAGACTCGGCGGTAGCTTGTTTTGAATTTCACACATCACTCGAATTAATTGTTTGATGCAACTGGTAGGAGATCCCCCATTAAATCCTTTTAATTATTGTAAATGAGATTATTCTGTGCGCAAGGAAGTTTAGAACATCCATAGGAGCGAGATGAGCAATCTGGGGAAATCTTCCAAGGCCCAGTGAGTATTAAACAACAGGTTTAGTAAGCATTACAGGTATGTACCGGTGTATGGATGTTTTATTCTTAATTTCTTACGTTTTATCCAATGTTACTATGTACACATGCCTATAGATCATTTTTGGTTGCAGGAAAATGCCTCCGAAGAAACCTACCACCAAGAAATATCCAAGAGCAACAAAGATACAGGAACCAGAGGTGGGAGAATCTTCCTCCCCAGCGGTCAAAAGACAATTGGAATTCACTCCAAATTCAGTGTCCATCATCAAAACAACCACCAAGAACTCTTTCATTCAGCCTCTGGCCTTTGGAGACACAAAGGAGAACATCGGGACCAAAACAGTATTCCTGCGCTAGGAAGAACTTTTCAAGAAAATCAAGCATGAGGAATTCCCCAAATATACCCCGCACAACGATCTCGATACGAGGAGAATCGAAAATGAAGTCCTCCCGAATGTATTAAAGGCATATCTACACATGGTGGCGAGTAGGACTCCGATATTCCCCAGCATAGAAATCTTGAAATGGCTTATTGATCACACTGACACAAAAATATGTTTGATTAATTACGACAGTGGTGGATGTGTCGGAAGAAAGGTTAAACATTGATTTTGTTGTAATATTCTATGAGAAACATGAGACCAACAAGGAGATGGTGTCATGTTGGAGAGAGGATAAAAACTTCACCAATCGGACCTCCAGCCAGTACCCAATTGGTAACCTAAGGGAGTCGTACATCTATCTAATGGCCCTCTTATACCAATTGCATGGGGAGAAAGACTGCTCCATGTTTTCATAGGCTTGGATGCCTCTAGATTATACGGTATCCATTTCCGGAACAGGTTTTAACTGGGGTGCCATCATCTCCAAACAGCTGAGCACTTGCATACGACAGGCTCAAACGCCGAAAGAGGGAGAAAACGCCGAAAGAGGGAGAAACCACATCCTTCTATATGGCTTCTGATCTATTGGACATCATTTGTGCCATAAATGTCTTTGTCGGAATGAACTTGAGCCGGCACACATCAAAGCTCTCGGTCCATGTGTATTTCAACATCTTGTGGGAGAAAAGGTACAAGAAATCCTACTCTTTCATATGCAATCAGTTTGTCGCATGTATTTTTTTTTTTTGTTAAAATAAAGAGTGCCCAAGGCTCTCGGATGCAGCCAAAAGGATTGTATCAAAATTTGGCCACTGGTATCTAGATTAGCGTGATACCTACATCAGGGTTTTTGGTACCACTAGAGAACCCCATATGTTTCCTATATATGTCCCCGACCGACTAGTGGTAGGGAAAATCTACTATCAGACCATCTTGCAAGGTTACAATGCTACTTTGGTAAAAGATAAGAAGTGGGCCTTCATACCCTATGGATTTCATATTGGTCTACATGGTAAAGGACATTGCGCAAGCCAAGCAAGAAGGATTAATCCAATTGGAGTTTTGATTCGAGACTGGCCATTTTCGCAAGCACGACCCAAAGGGCCTGGTCCTGAAGCACGCATCACAACTATCGTCCTGCTGGCCATATTCCCATGATAGGTTTGAAGATGAGATTTTCATCAAAAATTCTCAAAACTCGAATGAGGTGGTGGCAAGGATGGATGACCCTAAGGCAACTAGGTTCAAGGAAATGAGTTGGGATGAGAAAGAAACGGTCCTAGAAAAATTGTCTCAAGAGGTCCTCAGGTCCAGAGAAGAAAGGATAGCATATGAATTAGTCGAAGCGGTGGAAGCTCCTCAGGAAGCCACCGAAACAACAGAGTTTTCCCAGGTGACCCCAATATAGGATAGAAATTTCCTCAAGGTTCATGATGCGTAGGAGAGAGGGGCACGCATATATCAACAGGCCCAACATATGATGAATTAGGTGCGGGATAAATAGGACCTCATCAGGATTCTAAGGCTTCCAACCGATATCCCAGAAGAAAGCCCAGTGGGGCAAAGCAGCCTTGATTTCATGAACCTCGGTAACATCAACAGGTCAGATGACCCTGAATCCCCAATGCCACCGGTCGAATCATCGGCAAGTGTGACCACTCAACCAGAGACAGGTCAGGTATTAGCAGAAAAAAGCAGGCATAATCCTTTGAGCGAGTTTATAAATATATATAGTGATGATGAGAGCCCGGAGGCATCTCTTGGGACCCCTGTAGTTGTCCAAGAAGAAAAGGTACCTAAGAATATTTCTTCTCCTGATCCCAGGGTCCAAACCCAGGAGGTCCCACAAAAGTAAATAGAAGTCGAAATTGTTCCTGACACCAAGAGGCTCAATGCACCAAAAACCCGAGCAGACAATCCTAAGGACAATTCAGAACTGGATGAGCCAAAGGAAGGCTCCCCGCAAAAGGAAATCATCTTTTCAACGGTCGATGAACAAGTAAGTATCAAGTATTTTCTCAATGACTCTATTCTGCTCGACACTCAGATCCCCTACAAGCTACAAACAAAGTTCGGGCCCTCGGAGCACAACAAGGAAGTTTAAGAACCCGACCTTGAACAGATATACACCACCAGAAATATGGGAAACATACTCACATGGGGTGATCAACATATTCCCGAACCTGTGGACAAGGTAGTCGATATTTATGTGATCTCCTATGATCGAAAGAGGAAGTCCATCGTCCAAAGAACCACAAAGAAAAGGAGGATCACATTGGATCTCTCCATCCTCATCACTACAGAGGAGAATTTGATAAACAAAGAAAATGCCCGAACATTGGAGCGCCTCAGCGTGGGGATGGAGATCTCAGAAGACACCCAGGACAGAGCCAAACAATATGAAAAGGAGTTGGTTGCCCCCCTAAACGGTATATAACATGTGTTCCACCTAGATGAATACTATCAGAGCACCACTCAGACCACTGTATACCTGAGAAGTGAGTTCGAAGAGGCTTACAACAAGTTCACACATGAGCGACACCTTTTTTCTGCGAAGATAGTTGAGCTCCAGGAAGACACTCTCATGGCACTCATGATAGGCAAGGATATGGAGTAGTGGTATGAAAAGGCGCAGCAAGCCGTAAAGAGAATCGAATACATTGATGTAGTCCAACAAGGTCGAGATAAAGAAGAACAGGACATCCATATGTTGGGAGAAAGTAGTCTTGATCGCATGAAGCGATAAGTCGAGTACTAGACTAATATGTCTCAGGAAACACACCAGGAAATTCAAGAGAAGTGGGCCAAATGAGAGAAACATTGGGATAAAATCAACAAAGAAATGAAGGATATCAGACTCCAATATTTCGACACCGCCGATGACTACATCGACTTGTGTGACATAGTCGAATTGCATACCAAGCAAGATTCATTATGGTCTGAAGAGCTAGCGAAGCTGACTAACACATCACCAAGACAAGTGCAATGATTTATGGAACATCCGATTAGAGCGTGGACTGTGCTACGGCAGTTAAATTCCAATCTGGTGAAGTACTGAGCGCATGCAGTGGAGGTCAGAGGAATTTATGCAGCTCTAATGGAGAAACACACATTTCCATGGGCCCAAACCTACGAGGAGTTGTTTATTAGTTGGTCGCAGTATGATAAAAGTCACCCTTTCGAAGGAATATCTTGAGACGATTGTTGGAAAACTGTTAGGAGAGAACACCATGTGGCGAGTTTTGTTTTGTTTAAACTACACTTAGCCGTTATTTTTAATTAATTTTACATTATAAATAAGAGCATCCACCAATTATTTAAGGGTCGATGGTTGTTGCAAGAAACTCTTATGTTTTGGTTTTGTCAAGAATTATTTCCAAGCTACCATTAATAGAGAAGTCCTTCTGGACCAGAGACGAAGTTATTTTCATCAAATGCATGTGTGATTGGACATGGAGAAGAACTATTTCCTATCTCATTTCATGAATGATGTTGTAATGAGTAAGAGGTATTTAATCTATTGTCAAGTTATCGGGTGCAATATTTTGTTGTTATTTAGTTTAATGATGAAGATGAATCATTGTGTTATCATGTGATGGATGATTAAAGTAGGTGGATTATTCTTCTTGCCTTCTTTTTATCACATATGTGTTTTCTTTCTGATAATTAGTATCTTAGACAGTAATTGGATGATCACATGGTTAACGTATTATTACTATGCCTGTGGTATAGAATTGTCGTCTGCATACTTGAGTACCGGGTTATCCCAAGCTCAGCCTCTTCTCTAGTAGTTAAACTTAATTCTATTTTGTTGCCAAGTTGGTTTATACCAACTTAAAATCTTACTTCGGTCCCACCTAAGAGAAAATACAAAAAGAGAAAGTCCCAACTAAAGGAGACACCTTCACAAGAAAACATAAAGCCCATCGATTAATTGGTCAGATCAGGAGATCTAGAGAAACATTCCACCATTAAACGTTGCAGAGTCTAATTGGGCCTTGGTGGCAGGTTTGGTTCCTACTATTGAACTAAATGGATTTAGGAACCATCAACAACTCCCTAGTATTGTTCAGGGAGGGTGTTAGAGATATTACACACACTTAAGATTTTCCTTTCATTTTCTTTTCCTAAGTTTATTTGGCTATATTGAGGGTCCCTTAGTATGATATATTCTCCCCTCATTGAGTGTATTCTCCCCTATACACGGGTATGACATACCCTCCAGTCAATTCTCAGTTACCATTCAATTAGACTAGTTGATTGAAGTGTTGCATGTTAACTTTGGTTTTATCATAAAGTGTTGCATTTTAACCATGATATCATCACCAATAATATGCACTTGCATTGAGATAATCACAAGTAAGGCGCATTCCACATTTGTGAGTATTCTCCTCCTCATTTCACTCTACTTTTGAGTGTTAACTAGGTCTAGCTGGAAGTTGAGTCCAATGACTTCCAGTGTGTTCAAATCTCTCTATAACACTCCTAATGTGCATTAGCTGACTGCTATGGTGAGTTAGTTGTGCTATACATAGTAGCACACTTGCATTGTATCATTTGTCTCATTTGGTTAATGGATTTTCTTTCATTCTTTCTTCCATTTTTTTTGTCTCTTCTCTTCACACCATTATATGTTGTGTATACAGGAGGGAAGTTATAGAAATTTTTTTCGAGAAAGATAATATTCATGCTGAAATATGGAGTTTCTAGTGTGCACAAAATTTGGAGGGCTTAGAGTTGAGCTTGGAGAAGATCTTGATCAATGATGGGTTCTACCTACCTACATCAGTTCCATATCAACATCAAGTATAAGACAAGGATCTCAAATTGTGTCGTTGACTACCTCAGTCGACCTCCCATGGTTGCACTCACCAGTGTGCTCCATTCCCGTGGATATGAGGCATTTGAGTGGCCCCAACTTTATCAACACGATCCAGTCTTCATCACCACCTATCAACTCTTGGGTAAAGGCACGCCTGTCACCGATTTTCAAATTCAGAATGAACTATTATTCCATTTGGGCCATCTCTGTGTTCCTATAAGAGAGCATGAAAAGATTATTTGGGAATCCCACTATAGTCTTATGGCGAGACATTTTGGCGTGGAGAAAAAAATGTTTGTTCTTCAAAAACAATTTTATTGGACAAAAATTTGACAAGACATCAACAAGTATATCACATATTACATTGCATGTGCCATTTCCAAGCCATCCATCAAGAAGCAAGGCTTATTCACCCCTCTTCCTACTCCTGATATGCATTGGGAGTCCATCTCAATGGATTACATCTCTAGCCTTCCATCCACCAAGTAAGGCAATGATTGTATATTTTTTTTCATTGATCAGTTTTCAAAGATGGCCATCCTCACAGCCTATAAGAAGAATATCACAACAACAGATACTGTCAAGCTCTTCTTCGAACGAGTGTGGGTCCATTTTGGGATACCGCAGACCATCATCTCCGACCAGGACAGTAGGTTCCTTAACACATTTTGGTCGATCCTCTGGTCATTGTTGAACACCAAGCTCACTAAATCTACTAATTTCTACCCCCAAATAGATGACCAAACATAGTGCATCAATTGAATGATTGTTCACGTCTTGTGCATGTATAACTCTAAGCATCCACTTACATGGGATGAGAGTGTCCCCTATGTTCAACATAGTTACAACAGGACTCTCCATAGCTCCACCGACCATATCCCATTTCAGGTGGGGTTGGGATTCCATCCCTTGGGTCCCACTAATCTTGCACTACCTCTTACCACCACACCAACAGACTCTTCCCATGTTCAGTCTGAGATAAACAAAGCCACTGAATTTATTGAGAGGATTCAACACATCCACCAACAGGTCCATGAGATTTTGTATAAATCCAATGCTAATTACACGCAATGCCATGATCAACAAAGGGTACTGCACTAGTTTCAGGTTGGATACAAAGTCTGGTTACATTTGTAGAAGGAGCGTCTCACAGGGCCCCATTGAAATATTCACCCACTTCGCTATGGGACTTACACTATCATCAAGGATGTGGGTAGAAATGATTTTGAGCTCAACACTCCACCCTTCCTTGGCTTGCACCCAGTGTTCAATGTGACCTCCTTCGACCATATTTTGCACCATTATTGGACACCTCAGAGATCGCAGAACAACTGACAGCGACAGAGGTCAACCCTGGTTGCATGGAAGAAGCATCCATTGATTAGATAGTGGAAACACAGGTCAAGAGTACTCACCAATAGAGGATCTAGCTTTATCAGGTTGTCAAGGAAGGGCAACTCCTACACCAAGGAAAGTGGCTCACCCAGGGCCAAATTCAGCATAAGTTTTCTCACCTGATGGGGGAACTCAATGCAATGGTGACCATTTCTTCCTAAGGGGGGAGGACTAATCCAAGTGGATGTTGGTGGCCACCCACCTATTCCAATTGGATCCTTTTGATAGTTTTAGTTCAATACGTCTTTTGTACTTCTTTGTAATGGTGGGTTCTACACTTCTGAGGCTGTTTGAAGCCACACACATCTTCCAAGTCGATACTGATGGCCTCCCACCTAATCCAACTGGATTATTTTGTATTTTTTCATGTGATCACATCTTGTTGTACTTCCAGGGCCGTTTTGGGACCTTAACAATGTTTTTTTGGCTCACCACAATCATACTATAGACAGAGTCATATTTTGACGACATAATGTGTATCTCTCAAAAGTACCTTTTCAATGGGCTATTACGCACTTAAAACAAAGGTCGTATGAGAAATTTACGACCTTGGGAAGTTGAGGTGCCAACTTACTCATAGGGGCCCACATAAATTTTGGTGCTTCACCTCCTAGGGTCAGGTTTTTAGATGTCTAGGGTTTTGGAATTCATGAGTAATATAAAAAAGGCCTCTGGAGCCTTGTTGTAATCATTCTTCTCAAACGAATGCACATAGCAGCCACATCTCTTCTCAGAGATATCTACCACCATTCGAGCAAGTGTTTCAGTGCTGTAGTTTTAAAATTTCAACCTATTTCATTTATTCAATAGAAGATATTGGTCATTGGATATTTGGGTTTTTCTTCATATCTTTGTGTTTATTGTATTCAGTCTGTTAATCATTTCGTTCCTCTCCTAAATATGGATCATTAACCCACCTAAATTATTCCATTGACCCATTTAACCTACTTACCCCACTAACAAAACTAATCTACATATCCCACTAACCCACCTAACTCACAAACCAAATCAACTAACCAAACCTACCTTGTGTAACCCTATAATCAAACCTATCTAACCTACATACCTACTTACTTAACTTGCTTAACCTACCAAATCTTTACACCTTCCCTTGAATCCTAATTTGATCCCTGATCTTTCTTCCCTACACAAAAACAAATAATTAAGAATATAAGAAAGTTGCAATAAATGCCAAAGAAAAAAACTCGAAAGGATGTTATAAGGTTACTTGGAAAGACAAATATGAAGTGTAAGGGATGAAAATAAGATGTTAAATGAAGTAAATACAAAAACAAAAATTTTAAAATTTTAAAAATCAATTTAAATAAAGACATGAAAAAGATCATCATGCATTCCTTTTTTAAGTATGTTCATAAGAGAGTGAAAAAAAAGGTTGTTAAAAGATCTCATTGTAGTAGTGATTATAATAATAATAATCTAATTTTAAGGTCCTGACCAAGCCAGACACCAAGTTGGCATATGAGACCCTCACGTTTTTGGGACAGGGACTCCCCTCTACCCAACAATTTGACTGGTAAAGTCTACGAGGGTATACATACCCTACCCCCATATGGATTTAAACTTGTGACCATTATAAGGAAATACGATTATTGTTATGTCTTTTCAAAACATGTATATTTTTTATTAAAAAAATTGAATTTCCTTCTAAATGGTAAGTTCAAGAATTGTCAAACTTATTTAAATTGAAATATAACTTTACATATAGCATGGTACTAGCTTTGTGCATCCACTGGAAATTTAATATACTTAATGATTATTGGTTTACAAGGAAGTTATATTTTGTGATACTATCATTTCTAGAGATTACAATGTATCTTGCAAGAACATGACATACCAAATGTTATGTACTAAATACTTAAATACTTAAGTTAGTATAATAGATTAAAGTACACACTATATACACAATATGTGAGTGTGGAGCACAACCTCAAATAGATAAGATACACGATATGTGAGTGTGAAGCACAACCTCAAATAGATAAGATAGATGAGTTACACAATAAATTCTTAAATAATAGGAGAGCTCCTCCAAATATCTCATTACATTCATATATCCAAATGTTTATTTCTCTCTCAATAATGAGTACATGATATCTATGTATCCCTATACATACATTGCATCTGTGACCCTTTTATTAGGTTAACCACTATTACATATACATTTATATACATTTAACCTCATATATACACTTGAAAACTTAATATTGTAACACTTTATATGATGTTTTGAGTTATAACATTGTACATATAACCATACTATATATATAGATTTTTACATATACCTTTAATCCCATATATATATATAATAATTGGAACCTAACATATACATTCAATTCCATATATACCTCCATGAAATCATATGGAAACCAAGTTAACCAAAGAAACAATATGGTTTATAAAGCAATCTTGCATTCACGGAAAATGAAAAATAAAGAGTTAAAAGTTATTTTTATGGAGTAACGAATCTTCCCAACCCCACCCATACCCTGTTTGTGAAACAACGCTTGTGGAAACAAACCTTGTTGTTCTCACACACCCCTTGGAAACAAACTTTGTTCTCCAGTGGAGGTTCCAACGGATCTTCGTCGGTTGATTGAAAGGGTAAGTCACACCCACCTCCCTGTGGTTCTTGAACACGCATTGGAACTCCAACACCGTGGGCTTAGACAATTTGTTGCTGCATGAAAAATGAGAAATAAGCAACCTGTACTGCATGAAAATTGAAAAATAAGCAATCGCTTATAACACTGTATACCGCACTGACTGTTTTTTTTTTCAGAAGAAGCCATCCTTTCGTAATTTGGATGACTGAGAACTAAAAGGAGAAGATATACATTTACTAGATCTTTAATGGCTCTTTGATATACCAATTATATATAAAAAGAAAATATACGCTAACCAATATTTGAATACTAAGTGCAAGCATAATTAAAATGTTAGTGACTAGAGTTATCTTTGCCTTTCATCAAACCCATTTGGAATAAGAATTGAACCAGCTATCAAAGGTGTTAATAAAATGACTAAGATGTAGCAACAGACAACCAATTCAACACATTGTTGCTTTACATTAATGAGATAATAAATAAAATAAGAAAAATAGAAACATAAAGTTATATATAAATATTTATGTCATATACAAAAATATATATTGATAACACAAGAAGATTGAATTAAATAAAAATGATAAATATAGAATTTATATGTGGGTTAACTTTCTTATAATTCTAGGCCCCATATATTTAAAAATGCCAAAATAATAACTAAAAAAGATCATTTTACAAAAAGGAAAATTAGAGAATCTATGCGAATATAAAATAATCCAAACAATATAAACAAAATAATGATACAAAATTAAACAAAAATCTGCAAGCTTATAATTCTTCGTCTTTGGAGGATCTCCCGTCAAAGATATATGGTTATCTATTTTTATGAATCTCTTTCATTATGAGTGGACCTCAGCCTTGAATCCTTTTGAAGACGATCCATGAGACGAAGTCAAAGCTTCGATACTTTAAAAAAATAACTCGGGTGATACAATAAAAAGTAAAGTATCATTAAATTAAATAAATAATTCATCCTTCTAACTATTAAGTTAAAGTATCATCAAATTGTCTTTGGGGGCAGCTCAATTGGCAAGTGCCGTGAAAATAAAGTTTCATGAGGTTTTCAGTTTAATTTCCCTCGACTTACCTTGTGTGCCGTGTAAGGGGCATCGTGGGCACACCTGGAGGTTATAATCGTAGTGGTTGGATAACACTAAAAAATAAAAAATAAAAATAAAAAAATCATCAAATTAAATAAATAATTCATCCTTCTAACTATTAAGTTAAAGTATCATCAAATTAAATAAATAATTCATCCTTCTAATTATTAAGGTAAGGACAAAGAGAATTAAAAAAAAAAAATCTAGCCATTATGCAAATAATTAATTATTATATTTGATTTCAAACTTAATCTAAAACACTCTAAATATTAAGTTAAGGACAAAGAGAGTTAAAAAAAAAAAAATCTAGCCATTATGTAAATAATTAATTATTATATTAGATTTTAAACTTAATCTAAAACACTTTAATGGGTTACTAACAAAAATATTTAGCAATTTCTATTATTTATTTTTAAAAAATTAAATTAAATTTAATATATTTTATGTAATAAGAAAGATAAAAATAAAGTACTTTTAAAAAAATTTATATTTAAAAAATTAAATTAAATAAATTTATATATTAATTAATATTTTAATAAAATATACAAATTATTTATAAACTTCTTTATATTTAAAAACTTAAAAAATAAAATAAAATAAATTAAATTTATATATTAGTCAATATTTTAATAAAATACAAAAATTTACTCTATACCATGTTATTATGTACTATATTATAAATATATGTCATGCCAAACAACAAATAATAATAATCTACATCACCATGGAACGTAAAAGGCCCTTAACATTATCTATATTTGTTTTGTTTTGCATAATGTATATTATTGTATATGCATGTTACCTTCGTATCCTATATTGAAATAAATATTACAAGAAAAAACAATATTGAACCATCACACACTTGAAAAATCAATATTGAACCATCACAAAGTTGAACAATTCTTTACTCATATAAAATCTCAAACATTAATATAACTATATCATAAATGTAATGGTTAACAAATAAAATATAATTATGACTTACATAACCATCACCCTATCTATATATTTAGTATATAACATATTTATTCATTATTAATGGAAAATCTATTATATATCATAAATGTAATGGTTAACAAATAAAATATAATTATGACTTACATAACCATCACCCTATCTATATATTTAGTATATAACATATTTATTCATTATTAATGGAAAATCTATTATATCATAGTTATTAGAATGAAAATTATAGGAATTGTCACATTACTCAAGAGTGAATCACACAACACCAAACAAGTTATATTGTTAATTGTATCACTATATCTTACTTAAAACCCGATGATAGTGCACTAGTATATACTTGAGTAGACTTTATGATAGGAAACTAGAAAGAACATGGCTAAAGAATGCAGAGAGAAATAATAAACAACATCAAATATAGATAATAATGGGAACCAAGATATAGTTCTTATCCTTCGGGTAAGGAATGCAGAGATAAGTACTCAACAAGATCGAATATAGATAATAATGGGAACCAAGATATAGTTTATATCCTTCATTCCTCAAGCCAATTGCTTCTAAAGACTTACAAAAGGATTTCTCTTCATTTATTGACAAAATCCATTTTAACTAAGCAGTGAATTATTAACATAAAACAAGCATGGAATTTTGTAGAGCCCGGTTCTCAAACAAAATAAAGGTTTTCTAAATTTTAGTTTTGAAATTTCTTTTAATGACTTTCTTATACTTGGAATAAACCAGGAATGATAAATAGCAGCAGAATAATGATAAACAACAACAAATTAATGATAAACAACAACAGAATAATGATAAATAGCAGCAGAATAATGATAACAACAGCAAAATAATACATACCTCCACCTGTAGGTTTATCTAGTCCCTTTTCTGTCTGATCCTATTCTTGTCCATGCCCTTGTTCTTGCCCAGACTACATATTAACCTCCCAGCCACCTAGGAACAACCTCTTCAGCTCCCTAGCTCCAGGAATCCTTGCGGTTTCCTGGCTCCTGAGCCCAAAATTCCCAGCAACACCAATGCCCCGTGAGAGCTTCCCAAAAACCTTTTCTCCAATTTCCTCCTCCTCCTCCCCCTTTTGAAATTCAGAAATCCTCAAACAGAAATAATCCCTTCTTCCAAGTCCTCCCCTTCTTTCTTATCCTCCTCTCTCAAATCCCCCTCATTAATTCCCAACAACCTTACCCCCCATCAATTCCTAACAACCTTATCTCCCCATTAATTCCCAACAACCTTATCTCCCCATTAATTACTTCACCCACCTTTTAATAATAAAATAATAAAAGACTTATTAATACATTTTAATAATTATTTAAATTAAAATTAAAAACTATGATAAAATTAATAAATTTGGGTTGTTACATACACCCACCCTTCATGAAACTTTGTCCCGAAGTTAGAGTAATTTACCATACAAGGGTAATGACACATGATTCATACATCTGCATCAAATAATCAACATCATCAATTTAAAACACTTATACATACTAGTGTACATGTGCAAGGAATACATGTGTAGCTAGCACATACAGGACTAGTACATGTACTAACACTAGCATATTTGGGCCATTTTGCGACGGCTGTTTCGATGCTATTGCGGCGTTATTTCGTTGATATGGTTACGAATCTGGAGTCTCTAAAACGTCGGTTTATGTGACGTGGCATTTTCGACGAACTTGATCAAACATCAAAAAATCGACAATATAGGCAAACAATGTGAAACCAATTTTTAGTCTAAATTGTGACAACAACTTTTATAGCAAAAGAAACACAACAATAGAAGTTGTCGTCGCATATGCGACAACAACTTTTTGATGTTTATATAGCTAAACCATCGCATCAATAGAAGTTGTCATCGCCTATTCAACGCCCACTTTTTGTTGTTTATGTAGCTAAACCGACGCATCAATATAAGTTGTTGTCGCCTATTCGACAACAACTTTTTTTTGTTTATGTAGCTAAATCGACGCATCAATAGAAGTTGTTGTTGCCTATTCAACGACAACTTTCCGTTGTTTATATAGCAAAACCGTTGCATCGACAGAAATTGTTGTCGCATAGGTGATGACAGCTTTTCGTTGTTTGTATAGAAAAACCATCGCATCAATAAAAGTTGTCATCGGATATGCAATGACCAAAATTTATTTAGAAAAAAAATAAAAAATTATTTTGGGCATGAATTTTGATATTAATATTAATATTAATATTAATATTAATATTAAATCCCAAAGGGTATTGCATGAGCCCCGTATTGATTTCACAAAGCCCTGGGACTTCTTTGATGGAGCTTGTAAAGGCTCTCCAAAAATGTGTGGGGATGGAGTCATACTCTTTTAAGATCATTACCACTTCTTCTCCTTAAAATATGGAGCAGGACTGGGAGCAAATAACATGGTTGAATTCTACACCCTCTAGATGTTGATGAAAGTGGCACTTGAAAAAAATATTAGGTGTTTGCAAGTTCTTGGAGATTTTAAGTTGTTGATGGATTGGGATAATGGAAAATTTAATATTAGATATTTGGTCTTGGAGCCAATCATGGCACTATGCTTGGAGAAAAAATCTATGTTCGAGGAGGCCTCATTTTTCCATATCTACATGGATTTTAATAAAAAAATAGGACATGTTGTCAAAAGAAGCCATCATACTACAAGGCTCCTTGTGGAATGTGAATACAAGGACAATGCTCTACTAGAAGCTACTCAATTGTCTGTGTTTTGATGTTTGGTTGATAGGTCTTGCGGTAGATATAGAATTATGTTTTCTTGGAGGTTAAAGACGATTCTAATTATGTTAGGTTTTGTCTAGATTGATTTTGTATGGCTATGTACGAATCATATATGGATCTCTTTTGGAAGATGAAATGTATATGTCTAGGTTAGTATCAGGGAAGATGAACTGAGCCAAAAGGCTATTTTATGTGTATTTTTATTTCCTACTGAGATATCAAATACAATGATTTTTTATTTGGAATCTATATACCCATTGTTTCAAGATGCAACTAGGGAAATTGAATTTCCATATGTTCAATTGTAAACCATTTTTCCTAATATGGACACTGCTTGGCCCTACTCTAAACAAAGGTATATCATTATGTCAAATAGACTTGATCTATTGGTAAATAATTTTATTAATAAAGGATGACACCATATGGCCTGAGTCCACATTTGTTGGTCCTAAAACCTTTGGTTCTACTTTGAGCATGCATGGATAGTATGTCTTTGGAAGATCAACATAAAATATTATATGCATACCAAAAAAGGGTGGAAGGTTTAACTAGAAGGAATTATTTCATACTACATTTATAATGGAGTAAGGACCATACTAAAGAGATTTTATCTTTCGATGATAACCTTTAAACTTTTCCTTTTGCAATTGAATCCAAACTTGTTTTTTGTCAATTGGATCTAGCTCGAGTGGTTGTGAGATGGAGTGTTATCCTCCTCACCTTGGTTTTATTATTGTAAGGATATGCTAAAGCTTCAAGCTTATACATAATCCAATTTACCTTGGTTACCATCCTCATAATGAGGGAAAGTTCCTGGTGGGTTTCCCTAGGAAATGTATTACGCAAATACAAAAAAAAAGAAAAAAAAAAGCCAAACTTGGTCACAATATTGGAAAGATGAGGTATTATATGTGCATTGTGTCTCTATTTGTATTTTAACTACGAGCACTATGAAATAGACTAAACCTACTCATGGATTAGAAGAAGTTTCTTAATAAAGTTATTGGCCCTATCTCATTCTTTTGTGATCTTTGAAGTGGAGGATGTTTATGGTGGTAGAAGTGCAACATCAATAGGACTAGTTGGTTGAAAATGAAAGCAAGCATGGAAGGGACTATGGTTAGTGGAACTATGAAGTATACAA